>CM053743.1:1960934-1973998 GCA_028658305.1 Pachyuromys duprasi
TGACCATTGTGTAGGGTGTTGTTTTCCTAATTCTTTCTCAGTACATTTGTTGTTTGTATACAGGAGGACTACTAATTAATTTGAGTTAACTTTGTATCCAGCCATTTTGCTAAAGTTGTTTCTAAGCTGTAGGAGTTCTCTGGTAGAACTATCGGGGTTCATTGTGTACACTATCATATCATTTGTCAATGGGACTATTTGACTTCTTTATTTCAAAATTGAATTTCCTTGATCTCCTTTAGTTCTCTTATTTTCTAGCTAGAATGTCAAGCACTATATTGAAGAAATATGAAGAGAGTGTGCAAACTTTTCCCAGAATTTAGTGGAGTTGCCTTGAGAGTCAACAGATAAAAGAAGACTGATATAATCCCTTGTGTCCTTTTAGACCACCATGGACTAAAGCTGGACCTCAACAACAATAGCAATAGCAAAAATCCTACACATACATGGAAACTGAACAACTTTCTACTCACAGAGAACATGATCAGGACAGAAAGAAAGAAATTAAAGACTTTCTAGATTTCAATTAAGAAAAGGTAGAAAAAACAAATATATGGAACAATGAAAGAAGTGCTAAGAGCAAACTTCATAGAGCTAAGTGCCTTGATAAATAAATTGGAGACATTGCATACAAACAACTTAACAGTACACCTGAAAGCCCTAGGAAAAAGAAGCAGTCACACACAAGAGGAGTAGACAGCTGAAAATAAACGAGCTCAGGGATGAAACCAATAAATTAGAAACCAAGAGGAACAATTGAAAAACTCAATGAAAACAAGAGCTGGTTCTTTGACAAAATCAACAATACAGGCAAACCCTTAACCATACTAATTTAAAGGCAGAGACACTCTCCAAATCAACAAAATTGAAAACACCTCTTCTTATTATAATTTAATATGCCATGTTTGGTTGATATTCCTGGGAGACCTGTCTTTTTCTGAAGGAAAATGAAGGAAGATTAGATGTGGGGGTGGAGGAAGTAGTGGGAGTGGCTAAGAAGAGAGACTAATAAATATAAATGATTACGTGCTTTATCTTCCAACATAATATTTTTATTAATTGTTTGGAAAATTTATGCAATGCACATCTATTACACTCACCCATTTCTCCAAGATCTATCCTCCTACCCTGTTCCCTTACTCCCCACCCCAAATATTCCAAGTCCAATTTGCATTGTCCATATACTCATTGGAGTGTAGTCAAACTCTTGGTGGCCATCACATCAAGGAAACTCAGTGGTTGTGGCACATACCTTTAATTTCAGCACTCCAGAAGCAGAAGCAAGTAGATAGATATCTGTGAGTTCCATGCCAGCCTGGTCTAAGAGAAACTTCCTAGATAGCTGGGGCTCCATAGAAAAACTCTGTCTTGAAAACTAAAACCAAAAAAAAAAAAGAAAGAAAAGAAAAAAGAATAGAAAAAATAAAAAAAGATAAAAAATAAAACAGAAAAACAACAAATAAACCAACCTGAGTCCTTCCCTACTACCCCCTCTTGTAGAACACTAAGAGCTCTCTTTGCAAAAGAGTATCTAAACTATGGAAACATGTTGGTAGAGTGACCAGTATTCAACATGAAAGAGAGTTCTTCTGACAGAAATATAGATACATTAAAATTTAAACAGTGGCACATATAGTGTGCAAGAGTTATATTTTCTTGTTACAAACATATGACTATAAAAATTAGAAGAGGAAATGGAGAGATGAGTAGAAACCTTTTTGTGGGAATATAGTTATGTATTTATAGTTATCTTAAAAATATTTAACAATATCTCAATGATAGAGTGCTTGCCAAACATTTGTATCTGAGTATAGATATATGTAGGAAGAGAAAGGGGCAATAATATATAATACATATGAATATATGCCCATGTATACACACTCTAAATAAAATATATTAAGTTATTAAATCATGCTGCCTATTTTTATTAAGAACAACATTGTGGAACTATTTAGATGAAGTGCAGAATTTTAATGGGAATTATCAGAAAAATGTCTTTCTCTCCAGAGATATTTACATATACATTTAAATACTTTTACCTTTATTTACATCTCTTAGTTCTGGCTAAAGAACTGCCATTATCAACTATTTGACCAATAATGATGAGCATGGGCAGTACATGGATATCAAACTTTAAATTTCCTTCCCAAAAAAGGAAAAAGAGAAGAAATGGAGGAAGAGAAACAGAAAAGGGGTGGGGGAGAGGAGAAGGAAATAGACAAGGAAAGCAGAAAGATATGAGAAGGTAGAGAGAACGTTTGAGAAGGAAGAGGCGGAGAGGGGAAGGAGGAAAACAAATTTTATTGTATGAATCCCGAAACTGAGAGGTGTGGGAATGTTTGAAACAACCCTTGCTGTCATGGAAAAAACTGAATATCGATGAAGAATTTACTGGCCAAAGATGACACACTTAATTTAAGATAATTATTAAATGAATTCTACCAATACGTTTAAGCCCATGAGTTTCTTATGCTACCTAAATGCAAAACAAAAAGAGAAATAAAGCAGTATTTGGTCATATGTAGATATGATATAAAATGGACTCATATCTTCATCTTGAAGTCTGGCACTTTTAGAGATAAAAATAATTAAATGTTTATTTTGAGTTTCCAATTTGGAAAGTACCACTAGCTAACAAATAACCGATGAAAAATGGATCTCTTTTAAGGAACTATTCAATCTAGAGGAAAACATAAACAATTTGAGTGTCAGTGTTTATCAAGAGAGTGGGTAGGTATGCATAAATACTGAACTTCAAGACGTGAGACCATCTCAACATTTCAAACAAAAAGCACAGTAACATGAAAGGCCTCATGGTGAAAATACCCAGCAACTCCTAGTCTCTTGGGAAGAACTAAATATGAGGGTGATTATGGTTCTTGGCCAGTCTAGCTGCCAATTTGAAGGGCCAAGGCAACCTTGAAATCACTGAAAACTAAATCACTAGAAACCTTTAAATCTACGTACTGTTCAACAGATGGGCTGTATGGAGAACAAGCTCCAATCTAGCGGTAAATTCAAAAATATTTAATAAAAATACATTAAAATGCAACCAAGATTGCCAAGAAAGCTACTGGTAAAATATTTTTAACCTTTATAAAGGGATTACTTTAAGAGTGTTGGTGTTGGTTAGCTTAGGGTAAAGGAAGAAATTAAAAATTAGAAACACTCAGATACACAGAGAAGCCTATCAGCAGGTAAGAAAATTCTGTATTGGACCCTGCTAGTGGATTCAAAGATGTTTTCCTAGTCATGATTCATTAAGTTTCATATAGTATGCTTTTATCTGTTTTGTTTTACAAGAAAATCTTTAAAATATTATCCAGTTCTTAGAATGAGATAATTTTAAAGGTGAGTGAGGGCAAAGAGAGGGAAAGAGTTTAGGGAACTACTATGATCACTGCAGCCAGGTGGCAAAGGTCAGACAGATTTCTCTTTCTCTTCTAGAAATGTCAGGCTTTGTTTAAAGAGAAGTTAGTTGGGCTGCAATCATTTTGCTTATTGAAAATCACTCAAGTGATTGAAAAGGATATGAAGACTGTTGGACTATTAAAAGTTTAATACCCTCCCACTCTATTGGACAGCATTGGGTTTTGCACATAAAGTATCTTTTATTTGAATAAGCACAGTGAAGTAAAAAAGTTCTACAACAGCTACGCAATTTCCTCATTTGCATTGCTTCTGGGAATATGTAAAAAGTTTTAGTTACCAATCTGTTTTTAACACTTAACATTACTTAGTTTGTTTTTTATTAGAAACATTCAGATTTGCTTGAAAGATACCAATAAGTTCGACAAGTTGCTGTCTTCTGTGTATTGCATAGATGTATCAACATAGTCCGTGTCAAAGGTTCTTCTTCCCTACAGCATGACTTTGCCTTCTGTAGCAAGATTCCTCTTGCTACAGCCTCTGGATAACTTGAATAAAAAAGTGCTGTCAGATTATTCAGTAAGTTGATTTATAATTAAATGCAATAAGTACATTTAATTATAACTCAGGCAATATCTACAGGTAAATTACACTAATAATTTACATATAAAATCTGCATTATTTCTCTCTGTAATTGAATATTTGCAGTTTTTAACTTTTAAAACTGAGAATTTCTTTCTTTTTTGAGAATTTCATATATTTAGTAAAATTTACTCATTCTTTTCTCTCATCCCCCTCACTATACCTGGAATAGTTCTGAACAAGTTTTTTTTTTTTTTCTTATACCCATGCTCTCTATGTGTGTGCCCCTCTGGGTTTAATTAAATTTTCTAACCAGAGTTCAGTTTGGGAACAATTTACTGGAGCAAGGGTAACTTGCCATTTCCTACAACACTGAAGATAATGACACCTTCCCCTCAATAACCATTAACTGCTTACTGTAGAAGGAATAGAAAATAGACGCTCATAGAGATTGTGGTAGGGAGCCAGGATGACTGGGGGTGAAACATCATCTTCAGCTTGGGATTATATCAATTTTCGTTTTCATGTTGCCTCGTTCTGTAATTTGAGAAGTACCTCATTACTAAACACTTGTAATTTCCTTTTTTTTTTCCAAATGGATGGGAAGCAAGAGAGTTAACTGGTATGGCAGAAATCACAGACCTTATAGTCTATGGTTTAGATGACATAAAATACCTCCAGTAATTTCTGGCACCGCTCATTCTTAGTGAGGATGTTACCTGTGCTGTTTTTTAATCCAGTTGCCTTTTCTCTGGGGTCTGTGCTCAGATTCATCACATCATGTTAAGTGCCTTTGATCTGAATGATCACTTTTGGCCCCAGGATTGGTATTTATCAATATTATGTGTATGAGTATTGCAAGGATGCCAGTCTGGCCTTAGTGGCTTCCCTAAGAATCCCTTTCTCTGACACAGTCACCTGCTATCAGGAGCTGCCCAAGCTGAAGCTCTCTGTCTCCTAGGAGCCTCATTAGAAGTTGGTCAAATTAAACTCAAATGCACAGAAAACAATTAGTTCTCTCTTTTGTCTCTTGATTCAAATCTAAATTGCAGATCAGCCAGGTGTCATGTTCAACAAATCTCCATCACTTGATGTCAAGTGGGAGGAATGAATTTGCAAAGGCTGCAGGCTTTTCCCTAAGACGACTGTTCTCCTTTTCACTCTTTGCAGCTATTCAGTCATGAAGCTTCTGTTGGAATACATCTTTCTCAACATCTTCTTCTGCCATCTTTCTTTTTCAAAGTTAATAAACATTGTCATCCATCTGTGTCAAAATTGTATTGTTCTTAGAGACTGTAGATAAGCTTACAATGAAATGCCAAACTTTTTATTAATTATTTTATCAGTGTTTGAGATTATAATATTATTGTATCATTTATCCTTTCCCTTTCCTCCCACAAACCCATTCATAAACCCTTTCTTTATCTCTCTCAAATTTGTGGTCTCTTTTTACCAGATGGTCAGCCCTGAAAATATACTTTCAAGTAACATTACAGAGACAAAGCAAGCTGTATTTATGAAATGTCACACCATTTATTCTCACTAAATTCGGAAGGACATCAGGATCAAACTCAGACACTGGTTTATCCTACTACTGTCATTAGACATGTGAATTACTAGGAAGGAATGCTTCTGTGACACTGTTTGTCCAAACACATAGATACCAACTGTTCCATGTAAAATTACCTATTGCAACTGATATTATGATGGCAACTGTTGATTGTCAACAGACTGCGCTTAAAAAGCACATAGGAAATAAACCTCTGGATATGTCTCTGTGGGAGTTTCTAGATTGGGTTAATTGAGATGGGAAAATGCCACAGGAAATGTATACAGAGGGATTCGTTGTATCCTAGCACTTGGAAGGCAGAGGCACATAGATCTCTGTGAGATCTCTGGAGAATAAATTTAAGAAATACTAAAAAGGAAATGGATATGAAAGCTTCAGAATGCAATGTTTGGAGTTCAAATCCAGATTCTGCTTTATCAACACTGTGTAAAATCTGACATAGTATTCGGTTTGATTTAATTTTGACTACTAACAATTGTTTCATGATTTCTAGGGTACACAACTATACTGTAGGTATGGGGTACAGAAAAGCCTGACCTGAGTCCCTTTTCACCTATCTCTACATAAAATTATGATGATATAATACCTATATTGCGTGAGTGTTGAGAAATTTTTAATGAGTTATATAGTATCTTAGCATGATGCTTGAGGTGTTTGGGCAACATTACTACTAATGGAAGGCTGTATAAACTAGTCAGAACCAGTTCACACTGAGCTATTGTTTGCAAGCTATGCTTAGCAGGACAGGAGGAGATCTCATAGAAAATGTAAAAAGGTAAAAATTCTATTTTGTATGATGATAACGTAACTACATTAAGTCTAATTAAATTACTACCTACTTATACATTTTTTGATGGATTCACAAAAATTATTAGGACAAATGACAATTCTCTTAGAAACATACCATATACATCCCCATTTCCTATCACATTTCTGTTACGTGGCTTTTTGTGTCTTTCTGCTGATTTGAGACATATTTTCAGAAAGAACTCTTTTCAAGATGCAATTTAGGTAAATGATTTATTACAATCTCCAGTTTACAAAGCCTCCACTCTACAGTAAATAAGACTCACTAACTTTTAAATTTTCAGGTTTTCCTGGTCCGAAAATACCGTATATAGCACTCATCCATGTACGCCAACTTTGGCTTGGATGAGTGACAGTCATGACAGACCCACAGCCATGGCAAAATCTAAATCCAGAGAGTTAGGAGAAATCCTTGTGGTTTTCAGTACACATTCAAATATTAAGGCTTCTGTTGTCCCATTTGAAGGCTCAAAAAGCCTCAAAATAACACTAAACAAGTCAGTAGCAACTACACATAATCACTCCCATGGTAAATCGATGCTTCGCAGATCTATAAAAACAGCGGTTATTACTCCATTTTCTTGGCTACCCATCAGCACTTCTATGCTATTTGTAGAGAAGTGCTTACTACCGTGTAGAACATTCTTACAATCTCATGAGCCTAAGTACTAAGTGTTTCAGTAACAGCCAGTCTTTTTTTGCTATTCTGATAGTTCCTGCGTCTCTTTCTTTTCACTGGTAACAAGAGGTCAGTGTTATACAAGTCTCACAACTCATGCACCATTAGCCCAGCAAACATTCCTGAGGAATTGTTGTAATTATAGCCAAAGGAATTAGGCATTATTATCAGGTGAGTCTACAGGGATGCATGCTCAAAGATCAGTATATTATTGAGTATGGTTACTATAAAACATGAAGTTCCTGTCATAAACCATAAATGGAATTTTAGCTTCTTCAGATGTGTTTCAGAGACCAATAGTTTGAACACAACACTTGTAGGTATATAAAATTCAGTGTTTTTATTTTCTTCAGTATTTCTAGCAGAAAAAAAAAAACAAGCAAACTTCTAGATTGGGGTTGCATGCCAGATCAGAAGACTATTATTTAGTGACTTGTTACAGTGTAGGGTTGGCATTCAAAAGGCTGAAGAAGAATTTCAAATTTTTACTATCTGGTTTACATAACAGACAGTGAAAACAAACGAACAAAAAAAACCCTAAAAACAAAACAAAAGAAGGAAGAGAGAAGGGCAAAGAAGAAAAAGAAAAAGAATATGATAGGAGTACAAAGAAGAGAACAAAGTAAAATTGATGATGAACAGAGGAAGAAAGAGGGAGGAAAATAGGAGGACTTTCTTGAACAATGATAGCCAGAAGGAAGAGGAGTAAATAACACTGGTAAAAATCTCACTGGAAACCACAACATGAGTGGTAGACAATTCTAGCCTCTGTTTTTGTCTCAATTTCTGTTTTGTTTTTGTTTTTTGTTTTTTAAAAAAATTAATGTATCAACTTCACTTTCTCTTTATGAATAGCCTTCTTTCATAATCAGGCAACATGTTTATGTATGACTCCAACTTCCCACTTTCGAGACTGGATTTAACTGAGCAGTCAAAGTAGTCTAGAATATTAAAGCATCTATGGTCTGGCATTGGATTTGAGGTCCTCTTGTGTTTTATCCCCAGTAAAGAGACTACCAGCATGAATCTGTTACATACTCTTCTTCAACTTAACTGGAAGCATTTAGCTTCCACCTCGGATGTGAATCCCACAGACTAGAATCTGTTGTATAACACAGTTACGGGTTTTAGAATTTCAGCTGTTTCACCCATTCTTTAGTAAGTTAATTTGCTGATTTTATGAGGTGTTAACTGAGGTAGTAACTTAGTATCTCATACTGGGGAGGATAATGCTAATGGTGATACCAGGAGATCTGCTTCTGGGAAAACAAAACAAAACAATTTTTTAGGTTGTTGTAACACAGGAAAAAAATCATTGTGTTTTAATTTACATTGTTCATTTCAATCAGGTCTCCCTGACCAGTGGAAAGTGTCTCAGAACTCTGTACTCTGAGTGACATTAATGATAGGACATGATCTATGTCATTTAATTGTTGATTTGTTGTCTTATCCATCACTTGGAATTCCAGAGTCTCTTTATGTATATATGGTACTCAGTTACTTGTTACATGATAACCATTTATGCATGATGTTTCTATCTATCTCTTTGTGCAATGTTGGTGTTCTTTTGGTCTCAGACACTTCACAATGGAATAAGAATCCTGCCCTCTAATTCTAATGGCGTTCATGAATTGCACATGTTTATAAGATTTCTTTTAGGACTTTCCAAGTATTGAACATAAATGTATCTGCCTATTGTTATAGTTACCTAAAGTCAATATTTAGCTTCTTTTTTTTCAGGTGCAGTCTTTTTAAATGTTATTTGTTTATATATATTTTTAATAATTTATTCACTCTATATCCCATTTGTATCTCCTTCACTCATCTCCTCCTGATCCCACGCTTCCTCCCTCTTCTCTCTCATCTGGCTCCCGTAGTCCACTGAAAGGAGGAGCCCTCCTCCTCTACCATCTGACCCTAGATTATCATGTTGTATCAGGACTGCCTGGGTCCACGTCATATGTGGCCTGGCAAGGCTGCCCAGCTTGGCGGGGGACGGGGGAGTGAAATAATCAAAGAGAGGGCAACAAAGTCTATGTCAGAGCCAGTCCCTTCTCCCCTTACTGGGAGGCTCATAAGGAGACTGAGATGCCTATGGACTACCCCAGACTAAGCAAGGGGTCTGGGTCTTTTCCATGCATGCTCCTTGATTGATGCATCAGTCTCGGGAGGTGCCCCTGGCCCCAGATTTGTTAGCTTTGTTGGTATCCTTGTGGAGCTCCCATCCTCTATGACTCCTCTCCTCCCCTTCTTCCATCAGACTCATTGCGCTCTGTAAAAGTTTGGCTTTGAGTGTCAGCATCTGTTTTGATCCCTTGCTGGGTAGAATCTTTCCTTGGACCTTTATAACAGGGAATCTTTAGCTCCTTTAATGATCAATTACTGCCCTCCTCTGTATGTATCCTAACATTATTGTGAGCATTAGTTAAGTCATTGGAGTGTAGGACAAACTCTTTTAGCACCTACCAATCCCAAAACCAAGAATGCTGTCAAACAGCATCTGACGTCTATAATAAGGATTCCCCCACTTTGCTGTAACCCAGTTATCGGATTTCAACATATTTGAAGAACATGTTGATTCATAGATTTCTTTGTTCAGTCACTAAAAAATCTTTTTGAAACTACAAAAGAAATCAATGTGTCAAATGAGAGAATGAGTAAAGGAGATTGACAACTTTAAGGAATTTACTTCTTTTAATACTAGGTAATGAGAAGGTTATAACTATAAAAATATGTAGAACCTTCTACTAGAGATTAGTATAAAACTTTATTTTGTGATCAGGAGTCTAACCAATGTATTCTGATCAGTAGCTTTAGTTACTTTAATTAGCACTTTAACTATAGAGCTACCTTTATAAAATCCATTAGCTAAAGACTACATCATCACTAAATTCTGAACTCTATACTTTGTTTGGGTCTAAGACCTCTGCCATTATACAAATTATGAGCTACTTGTTCTAGATTTTACATTTTAGTCTTGGCTGCAGAGTCATTCTCATTCTTTCAATACCTCCAATTTTATTCATCTAAATCATGTTACTGTTCATTTGTACATATTACACTGCCTTGTAGCCTTTAGAATTTTCAATCATTTTCTCGTTTTCTTCTCCCAAGACAGGCTCCCTACTGAGCAACTTCTGCTCACAGTTATGTTCATGTACCTCCCCTAAGGAACTAAGAATAGATAATATATATATATGAAAAAATGTGTTTCGTATTGGAAGCAGAAGATAGAGGCTGAAGACTATGACACTGATCAAATACTTGTGTAAGGAGAGGGAAGGCTGGAAGACTGGAATAGGAGTGTCAGACTACTGAAACTCTGGGAAAGAGTCATGCAACCAATGGAGAGACTTTGAGGCAAAGACAGCCACTCTTTATTCCTTATTTCACTAAAGAGGCTTTTCAATGTGAATTGTACTAATGTGTTACCTGTAGTTGGCCAATGGGAAGCATGGTCTGATGGACATATAGAACTGTATTTGCAGGCATCAATTTTCTGTTTCCCAAGGTGATAGAAAGAAAACTCACATTTTCCTAACCCTAGTCCAGGTCAGTGAACAATAACATGACATTATACATTGTTGTGAGAGATATATTTGAACCAATGTGTTTTTTTTTTGCATCACTTTTCCCATGTGGCATTTAAACTTACAGAGACTTCTTTAAAATTAATTTAAATGTCAAATATCTGGATGGTCTTCTGTGAACATACTCAGTTCAATATCATATTAACTCGATTTGCTTTTCCCAGAGTCTGAATTTCTATCTGGCATTATCTCACACATTGAAAGACTTGTCTTCCTCACTGCACTGAACTAGATGTCACATCTGATCTGTTCTCAACTTTGATAACAGCACTGGAAGAATATTCAAAAGCAGTGTCTCTGAGGAGTATGAAACACAGATATCTTTGCTGTTATCCAAGCTATGTTCTCCATTTAATTTCATTGCTAACTGTGGATTGTACTTCTTTGGATCATTCAAAGTAGAACATTTGTTTACAATATTATTACTGAACCCCACAAAGCACTGAAACCAGATAAATATTGCATCAATTTCTCTCCTCAGAAGTCAAAGATACATATTTCAATATTCACAGAAGTACATGTGATTCAATTTATGACTATTGGTAAATAGAGAAAATGACAGGAAGATCTTTAGAATATACAGTTCTTTCCATAATTGTTTTCTCTTGAATGTGTAATGACTTGTGGGCTCAGGCAAGAGAACATGTGCATTTGAACGTTGACACACCATGAAAGAAACTCTGCAGGAGCTTGTGGGAGAAGGGCTTGAGGACAGGCCAGCATAAGAACTACTGCGAGCAAAGTCTGTAAGTTGCCTTTTCTCTTTGCAGGAGGTATATCCATTTGGCGATCAAATAGGAACAACAGTGTCAGGCTTGGAGAGAAAACCTGGTGTTCACTTTGTACTGCAGACAGGCCCTGAGGCTGCTGCCTGATCCTGGGGCCAGGACAGGGGCTCATTGTTCCAATGCCCTTTCTTGTGATAGTGACACCTTTGTTCAATGATCAAAAGCACTTTTCCATGGCCTGTGCTGCAGTGATACCTTCTCCACAGTCCCCTGGAAGAAGTGTCCTCCCTCCTCTTTAAGCTGATGCTGTTTCCTGCCCTGGAAAGAACCATTGAGATTCATTGTTGAGAATAAATCTTGTCTTAGGGTTAATTTTGTAATTTCCAATGTTAGCTTTAACAAATATTGGAATTTACTTATAGAGAAGGAAAAAATGTTGTGTTGACTTTACGCTGGCAGATAGAGACATGCTAAGTTAAGAACATGAAACTGGGTGCTTGAGAAGGCTGAGTAAACATTTCAGTGTCATCATTTTCTAACTGGGCTTCTTTGGACGTCTTGGTGCATCAATTTTCAGAATGCTGGGGTCTATCACAAGTGGCCTTCCTGGGTGATTTTGACTAATAGTTTCTGGCCCATACTGTATTCAAAACATCATTTCCTATAGTACTGGATTTGCCAAACTGTTTTACTTATGTGATATTAAGTCTTGAGCAATGATATTCAGTCTTCCTAGTTAATGTTGAAATTTAAGGGCTGGTGCAGTAGTGTTGACAGATAGGCCTTTGGAAGGTGAATAAGTAAGAGGGATCCATCCTAATATGTCAGCTTATATTTGAAAAGAACACTTTCTTGCTTTTCCCTTAATCTACCAGATGAAGACCCCAAAGGATAAAATATCTTAAGGTAGAAACTGGATGCTTAATAGAAAACAAGGCCTTGGACTCAAGGCCTTCAAAATTGTAAGAAATGAATATTTGTTCACTATAAACTATACTGTGTCAGATACAGATACAGCAGCACAAGTGGACAAAATGTCTGATAAAAGGGATGTAGCAATCACAATGTATGATGATCTTGTTCCATTTGACCACTCTGAAAGATGTTAATACTGGACAAGATTTGGGATTTCCAACCTAATTGAGCTATTTCTTATGGAGGCAGTTATGAACAAAAGAAACCAATAAATCTGTCCTTAAAAGGACTGGCAAAACACTCTAATAGTGGGAGACTTCAACATGCCACTCTCACCAAGGGACAGAACATCCAGTCACAAGCAAAACAAAGAAACAAGGGGATTCACAGACACCCTATATCAAATGGACCTAATAGATGTCTACAGAACCTTTCACCCTAGATCAAAAGAGTACACCTTCTTTTCAGCACCTCATGGAACCTTCTCCAAAATAGCCCATATAGTTGGTCACAAAGCCTTGGCTCAGCAGATACAGGAAGATTGAAATAATCCCTTGTATCCTATCTGACCATCACGGTCTAAAGCTGGACCTCAACAACAACAAAAATAAAAAACGACCTGCACATTCATGGAAACTAAACAACTTGCTACTCAAGGACAGCTTGGTTAGGGAAGAAATTAAGAAAGAAATTAAGACTTCCTAGAATTCAATGAAAATGAAAGCAAAACATACCCAAACTTATGGGACACAATGAAGGCAGTGCTAAGAGGAAAGTTCATAGCACTAAGTGCCTTCAAGAAGAAATTTGAAACATAACATACA
>CM053743.1:1974498-1993864 GCA_028658305.1 Pachyuromys duprasi
TAGTATTATAGTTTCTTTTCAATGTTTGAAAAATATTTTAATATTTTTATCTATTACAATTTATTCACTTTGTATCCCAGATGTAGCCTCTTCTATCATCCCCTCCCTTTTCCACCCTTCCTTCCTCATCTCCTCCCTGTCCTTTCCCCAGCCCATTGATAGCGGAGGTCTTCCTCCATTCCCTCTGATCCTAGTTTATCAGGTCTCATCAGGATCAGCTGCACTGTCTTCCTTTGTGGCCTGGGGAGGCTGCTCCCCCATCAGGAGGTGATGATCAAAGAACCAGCCACTGAGTTCATGTCAGAGACAGTCCCTGTTCCCATTACTAGGGCACCCACTTGGAGACTGAGCTGCCATGAGCTACATCTGTGCAGGGGTTCTAGTTTAACTCCATTCATGGTCCTCGGTTGGAATATCAGTCTCAGAAAAAACCCCTGTGCCCAGGTGTCTTGGTTCTGTTGCTCTCCTTGTGGAGCTCCTGTCCCCTCCAGGTCTTTCTATCTCCCCCTTCTATATAAGATTCCCTGCACATTTATTTGTTTAAAAATACACTAATGTGGTATCTAAAGTGAAACTGCACATACAGATATCCATAAGTAAATATGTCTACTAAGTAAATATGTACTAAGTTCTGGGTCATACTTTTTTTTTCTGCCTGCATGGTGTATATTCCTAATGGTATCCAGCCCTATCAACCTCTGTACTTTGATTTCTTTGATATGCAATGGAGATGAGCTCTGTAAGTTTTCTTATGATAGTTTCATGAAGTTTCTATAGATTGGGGATTTTTTTTCTCCTGCCCTTTTATTTTTTATTAACAATATACACCGAGAACCACATTAGTACACTGGCATCTTTGTCATCTTATTTTGGCTAGGTCTAAGCACTCTATATACCTTTGTAGCAGAGATTATTCATATGGACTCTACTGTCCACATGGAGTTTAATTTGTTATTTGTAAAAATTAAAATTTTTAATGTTTCATTGAGTATATATGTACACAAAAACACATACACACATTACTTCTAGAAAATGAGGAGGATGAGATTTTTATGTGAAATTACCGGAGAAAGTACATCAAAATTATATTCCAAATTGTTATATATAAGTGAATTGCCTTTAAAAACATATGAGACTAGCCAGGCATGGTGATGCACACTTTTAATCTCAACACTTGGGAGGCAGAGTCAGGTGAATCTCTCTACGTTCTTGGCCAGCCCAGTCAATAAAATGAGTCCAGGACATCTAGGGCTACATGGACAAACTCTGTCAGGAAAAAACAGAAAAAAAGTATGAGAGTATCAAGATTAGCCTTGCCAAAAAAAAATCTATCCCTTCTTGTGATTGCACAGTAAGGGAAGGAAAGTCTGTCTTCTTTGGTATGAGTTTAGGGACAATTTAAGAACAAGTTGTAATATCTTTCTTGGAGAATTATTGTGTTATTGTGTTTGAAATGAAACATATGAGCAGATCAGTGGTCATGTTGAGATGTATAATGTGTTGGATCCTGACCTGAACAGTGAAAGTGAGTCATTTGTCAGAAATATAGAGATTCTATGAAAACATGACAGCTGACTTGTTTTGGTAAATTTTGGTCAGTATCCTATCTGTGTCACTTTAAGAAAGAAAACTCAGCGAAACTATGCTCAGTGTTCAGAATTAATCATAGTTTAAGCTTGATGTATTTATAAACACCCTGACCTAGCTTAAAACTTTCAGGAAAATGTCTGATATGGTGCTGGTGATTTGGAGAAATAAAGTCAAACACAGCATATATAAATCTGTGTAGAACAATGGTAGTGGCTATGTCCATTAACAGAAGCAGTAAAGTATCTGATGACTTTAATAAAACCAGGTCAGATTTGAACTGACTCATCTGAAAGGTGACCTCCACTTCCCTATACCCATGAGTGACACTGAAAGCTCTGGACATACAGGAACATACATCTGGAACTTAATTTTTAATCACTTTTATTGAGTTATAATTTACATGCAGTAAAAGGTAGCAATATTATGTATGCATTAGGATTACTCTTAAAAACTTATAAATCTATGTAACTATTATTAAAATATAGGCAAGAAATAATTTTCTCATTTCAGAGCCTTCTATTTCACCCTTTCCTGTCAAACAGCCCTTCTTCCATCCCTCATGGCACCATGAAACTGGTGGTTTACTTTGTGTCACTATAGATTATTTGTCTTCTTCATTTGAAATTCTAAGCACCTGTCAAACAGTTTTCTAAAGAGATTGTGCCGTTTTGCATTCTCATCAGCATGGATGAAAATTCTAATTGCTCCACAAATTCATCAATGCTTGTTACTGTCATTCTTTTTTTTTTATTTTAACCCTGCTAGAGTGTCCATGTCATTGTGTATTCTATAAGTTGAATAAAATATCCCAGGTTATTAAAACAGTTGTTCAATTCTCTGAAGACGCTTGAGTCATCGTTCCCTTCTTTATAAGGTGACCACACCATTTCCATTTTCCTCATTTTTTTTAATCCAGGGTTATGGCTGGATCTGATTCTGCTCATAAAATTATAGAAGTGTCCCAAGGCCTTTGAAGCTAAAGATTAAGATGGCTAAATTCCCACACTTCTTTCCTCTAGAAGAGCTACATTGTATCATTTGAAGCACAGCTCACAAGGTGACCATATCATGCAGAACTGAGACTATTTGGGTGACAGCCTTAGTTCTGCTCTCACAGACTTAGCAGCCAGCATCAAGTGAATGTATTATCTCAGATAGTTCAAGGTTGGAAAACAACCAAATGATTATTTTCTGTTAAGAAGAGAACAATGTAGTGAGTCCATTTAGCCTACAAATTGGGGATATAATAAGATAGGTAACACATGAGTTTGAGGATGATTTGCTAAGAAATTTTAGTGAACTAAGATGTGCGCATGCAAAATTCCTAGTAAATATTTGTTCAATAAGCATATTAACCTATCCAACAAATATGTTGTGTGCACTTAGAACTGCCTTAAGTATTCTATTATTATCATATTCCTTAATAATAATTTAAAAACCAACATTTCTTCAGCTTTTGAATTAGATGGTAGTGCTTAATAATAATGTTTCAGAATCATTTGACTGTGAATCAATGGCCTTAAAGTTCCATATATCCAAAGTCTGTATATCAATCAAGCCCAATGGGAAGAGTTAAATTATTTCCCTAGCTCCAAGTACCATGGCTTCATAATACCCTGTTCTTTATTACAGCCATTGAAGGGACTAGGAACCCAACAAGACCTGTTTCTTGAGTAAAAGTGGAAGCATGACCTACTTCAGTCATGTCAGCAGAGATTTTGTCTTCCAACAGCTCATTCTTTGAGTAAATGAGGTGCAATCTTGAGTAGCTAGAGGGCAGTAAATTGAGAACTGATGTAGCTCATTCAATCAGCCCCCATCACCCACCACTCAGTTGCAGTTTACAGGCAGCTGTGACAGATTAAGTCCAAAAAAGAGCATAGCGATTGCAGCTGTCTTGATGCCCAGAGCACAGGATGCCCTTTTTACCTCTTCTGAGAATGAAAGAGACAGAGCGGATCACTACAGTGCACTCTGCCCTGACTATCTTCCTTTCCTTCCTGTCCCCACAACAAAAGACATTGGAGACTTATTGATGGTTTGAACTGGATGAAACCGAATGTAGTGCAAACTCATCATTTAGCTGATGAGGAAAGGAGGTCTTGAGAGGTTAAGTAATGCTCTGCTAATCATACAGGAAGTAAGAACAGTTAGTTCCAGATGCAGAAAATCTTAATCATATCTTTTTACATTTTAATATATCATCTTTTCTCCCAGCTACTTTGGTACTTGTGTTTATAATAGAGTCTTTATTTCAGAAAAATCTGAAGTTTTTTCAGAAGTTAGATCATGGGTTGGGGACAGGTGTCAGTACCATCTGTAAACTTCAAAACATTTATCACCAGCAAATCCCTTACCCGTCTAACCTAACCTAATGTTTTCTTCATTCAACAAGACTATTCACATGATATATATATATATATATATATATATATATATATATATACTTCATAAGGTATTTTCAGTAATAGAGAATTATAAAATATTAATCCCTGGATTAATAAGCTTACATTCAGGAGAAAAGGTAATCAATAGTGGGTTATGTATAATAATAAATAATTCATATGGGATAGCTTTTATATGTATAGTCATTCAGTTCATATTTTTAACAATTTCAATTAAGTCAATCTTTATTTATCCCACAAAACAATTAAAATCAGGATGTATCTGTGGACACCACGCACATGAACTTATTTAGAGCCTAGTGCTGGAAGTGGGGTCTCAGTGCCAGCATCATGAGACCTACCTGACATTTTAAAAAGGGAGTTGACTCCATTCCTAGTGGATCAGCCAGCATCAGTAATTTCACAAGATCGTAGGGAGGCTTGTACCTACAGCTACATTTGAGAAAATTAGAATATTGTGAAAAGAGTAAGTGGATACCAAGGTGTTTTTTTCTGGTTTAATTAAGGGATGCTCCACAACAGAAAGAAGCAGATTGACATATTCACCAAAGATCTTGGGTTTAGCTAGAAGAACAGGTAAAGTTAATTTAAATGTCATTATTTATATGTCTATCATATTATAAAGACCTGCTTTTTAAGGTATAAGAAACTATTTAAAATGTGGGATTAATGTGGTTCCAGGAATCAAATTTTGTCATAGAAAGGAAGGGTAGTAGAAGAAAATTCACCATGCTGAGGCAAGTGGAATTACAGAAGAGAGTGTTTGTGTTTGATATCATCCAGGATATTAATTAGGATAGCAATCCCATTAGCAAAGTCAGGAACACTGAAGAACATGTGGGTTCATAGAGCTGAAGAAGGAGGTGATGATGATTTCTAATTCTATCTTTGAGCCTTAACCCACCTTTCCAGTCTTTTGACTCAAGAATTTCAAAACAAAAGCAATGTGACATAGGAATATTTTTTTTCTCTCAACCCCAACCTTCCACTATTATTCTCTGGGTCTTTTGAATTATTCCTTGAAATAGATAGATAGCAACTCTCTAACTTTACTATAAAAAGATTTCTAAATGAAGCTTGATTTTCCATTTCACATAGAAGTTTGGTTTATTCACATAGTCATGAAATGTAAAGGGTAATTCAGAGTTGATAAATTAGCAACCAATAGGCAGACCTACAAGGAGTTTAGGTAAGCTATTTAGTTTTCAGTGTTCTGTAGAGCTTGGCTCTCTTCCCACACCCAGAAGATGAAAATATCTGTTCCCCGATGACACTGGCCAGGAACACCTCTGTGTTCTCATATTGGAAATTCATTGTTGCAAACAAACACACAATCATTCCATGCTCCAGACTTGAACTTAAAATTCACACCCAACTGAAAGGTACTTCTGTTTCAATGGAGGGACTAATTTTAGAAGGAATTATCATTTCTCAGAGCCATTTTTTCCCTGTAGTTATGTAAAGTTAGTCCTAGTTAGGTGTTAGATTAATGCTAATTTTTAAATTAAATCTCCCTTCTTTTTCACTCCTGTTTCAGTCTTTCCCTTTTCATGTCCCGAATGCTGGGGAAGGCTTACTGGTTTTGGATAAATGAAACTATAACAGCAAATTATGTCACTGTGTCAATGGAACACACACACTGGAAGATCTTAGTCTTTGCGATTGATAAGTAGTAATATAATTGTGGACCTGCATAAAACCTCTTTGGGCTTATGGTCTAATATTTTTTGTATCACAGTAACTCCATTTGAAAACCGTAGGTTTTAAAGTAGATATACAAAATACATCCAAGTGGAACATCTCAAACAAAGTCAGAACTGATGCGGGTGAGAGAGGCTGACTATCACACTTTTTTCAAGTTTCTTCTGGCCCAGAGAGTTCAGTTCTTTGAGAAAGTTGTCTCACTAAATTTAGCAGCTCCAAGCTGTTAAGTTGAAGAGAAACGGAAGATAAGGTAAATTTTTTTAAAACTTGGAAATTACATGTGTGAGCTCTGAGTTCAGCATCTCCGCTCCCATCCCCTCATAGTTGGCTTTTGGTCAGAGTTTGCTGTGGGCCAGAGATGTGCAAAAGGGAACAGTTGCACTGGAGGCTGTGAGAGATTATTTACAAAGTAGATCTACTTTGTGTTTAGGGCCTAATCTAATGGATGCTTTATCGAACTTATTATCTTGTTGATAACACACAATCACATTGCTCCCAGTTTCCTCTTGTTGTAGGCCTGCATGTTCTGATCTTATGGGAAAATGTAATGGACCAAAGGGGATAGTAGAATAGAAAGTAACCTTCTTGGTGTGGTTTTCGCCGCCAATGAAATATGGGTCACTTCTACTAGCCAAATAGAATGTTTCTCAAACATGACAATTGATAGAATCACTATCATTTCATTTTCATTTTCACTAGTCTCAGAATTATTCCTTAAGGAAGATAGGGTGATACAGGTATAGATCTTCTTCACGATTTTGTTGAAGAAAAAGATGGTAAATGATTATTAAGGTTTTGGTAAAATAAATCATAAAATATGCTTTGAACTCTAATGTTTTGACTTTTAAAAGCCATGCATCATACAAACTTAAAACATTTGTGGTACACATATTTCTTTGGCTGATTTGTAAGGTAACTAGAACTCAGCAAAACATCCACAAGCACAGTAGCATGCTTATTCGTATTCATCTAGAAGACATTGAGGGAATGAGTAGTTCCCAAAGCAGTGGCAGAGGTCTAGCTTCTTTAGCATGATTAACAAGAAGTGGATGATTTTTTCTGTTTTTAATTTTAATTTTATTTTTATTAATTACAGTTTATTCTCTTTGTAACCCAGCTGTAATCCCTCTCCCATCCCATCTCAGTTCCACCCTCCCTCCCTCCTCTTCTTCTATGCTCCTCCCAGTCCATGATGCGGGAGGTTCTCCTCCCCTTCCATATGACCCTAATCTATCAGGTCTCATCAAGACAGGCTTCTGTGTCTTCCTCTGTGGACTGATAAGGATGTTTCTTCCTCAGGTGGAGGTGATCAAAGAGCCAGCCCATGAGTTCATGTCAGAGACAGTCCCTGTTCCTAATATTGGGGAACCCTGTTGGACACTGAGCTGCCATGGGCTATTTCTGTGCAGGGGTTCTAAGTTATCTCCATGTATGGTCCTTGTTTGGAGTATCAGTCTCAGAAAAGATCTCTGTGCTCAGATTTTTTGGTTCTGTTGCTCTCCTTGTGGAGCTCCTATTCTTTCTATCTCCTGCTTCTTTCATAAGATTCCCTGCTCTCTGCCCAAAGTTTGGCTATGAATCTCAGCATGTTTTGATACCCTACTGGGTAGAGTCTTTCAGAGGCCCTCTGTGACAGGCTCCTGTCCTGTTCCCTGTTTTCTCCCTCTTCTGATGTCTGTCTCATTTGCCTTTCTAAAAGAAGATTGAGCGTCTTACCCAGGGTCCTCCTTCTTGATTAGCTTCCTTAGGTGTACAGATTTGAGTATGTTTATTCTATACTTTATGTCTAATATCACTTATAAGTGAGTATATACCATTTGTGTCTCTCTGCTTTTGGGATACTTCACTCAGGATGATCTTTTCTAGTTCCTACCATTTGCCTGCATATTTAATGATTTCTTTGTTTTTAATTGCTGAGTAATGTTCCATTGTGTAAATGTACCACAATTTCAGTATCCATTCTTCAACTGAGGGACATGTGGGTTGTTTCTAGCTTCTGGCTAATACAAATAAAGCTGCTATGAATATGGAGAAGTGACAATACAAAATATGACTTTGATTCTGCAGCGGCAACAAAGTGGGGAAAGGCCAATTGTTGATAATGTGTGGTTAGTGAAACTTGTTTGCAAAAATAAAAGCTACTTAGTAAAGTTGTACATGAATAAAAGAGCTATTTAGTAAAATTCGTTCATGTAAAGCCTAATTAGTAGAAATTGTTCTTGGAGAGAAAGACTAGTTAGTAAAGCTTGTTTATGAAGGTAAAGCTAATTACTAAAGTTGATCAGGAGGATAACATTTGGTTAGTAGAACTTGTTCAAGAAGATAAAGGCGAATTTCTTCCATGAAGAGAAAAATTACTAAACATTGTTCATCTTGATTAGTTGTATCTTAATGCTGATGGGTATCTAAGATTGCCTTCAGTGATTAAACTTTATTCTAGCCTTCGGAACAGGGGAGTACAGTACTTCTAAATATATTGTTTTTCTTTTATGGATCTATTGGGAGGACAGAACACTCTTTTTTCTCTAGTCATCCTTCTTAGTTATCTTCAGCTCAACAATTCTTTAATATAAAATAGTATTTTGAAGCCTCCCACACTAAAAATAAAAGTTATAGTCTTACCATCAGTTTTCTCCATCTTTCAAGGCTATAAATTATTTCAAGATGATATAAGGCAAGCAAACTAATTCTGATGACTGAGCGCTTACAAATTCTCACATTATGTTTTCATGAAGTCAAAATCTGATGCTTTCTTTATGTAACATCCTGCCTCTATTTTTTCTTCTTTCTGCATTAATTAATTTTACATCTAGATTGAAGATTATTCTTCCTCCTCTTCTGCCTTCCCAGTTCCTTCATCTTACCTCTCCTCCTCCTATACCCTCTCCTTTTCTCCTCAGATAAGGGGAGACCTCTCATGGGTACAAACCCATTTTGGCAGCTCAATCATGGTGCAGTTGAACTGGGCACATTTTCTATTGAGGCTAGACAAGGCCATCTGGTCAGAGGAAAGGGATTCAAAGATAGGCAACAGTTTCACAGACATTCCCTGCTCCTGCTGATAGAGATCCTTCATGAGGATCAAGCTGCATATCTCTTACCTATGTGCAGGAGGCCTTGGTCTGTCCCAAGCACATTCTCTGGTTGGTGGTTCAGTCTCCATGAGCCCCTGTGAGGTCAAGTTAGCTGATTCTTTAGGTTTCCTTGTGGTGTTCTTGACCTCTCCTATTCTTTCAATTCTTCCTTACTTACTTCTACAAGATTCCTCGATCTCTACCCTATGTTTGGCTGTGGGTCTCTGAATCTGTTTTCCTCATCTGCTGGATGAAAACACTCAGATAACAATTATGCTAGCCTTCTGTCTTCAAGTAGAGCAGAATATTATTAGTAGT
The DNA here is from genome assembly GCA_028658305.1 of Pachyuromys duprasi. Lineage (NCBI taxonomy): Eukaryota > Metazoa > Chordata > Mammalia > Rodentia > Muridae > Pachyuromys > Pachyuromys duprasi. Next base: position 1,983,590 of record CM053743.1, read on the forward strand.
GTCAGAGGCAGGCTCTGTCATGACATCGGATTCAAGTTGGACCAGTCATTCGTTGGCCATTTCATCACATTATGGTCCCTTTTTATCCATGACCCTTTTGCAGGCAGGAAAAATTGTCGGTCAAAGGTTTTGTACTTGGGTTGGTACCCCAATCCCTCCATTGGAAATATTGCTTGATTATAAGAGATGACTGTTTCATCTTCCATATGCCCCATTGCTAAGAGTCTTAGCTACATTCAAACTCATAGATTCCCGGGATTTTCTCTTTTCTTAGGTTTCTAGCTTCTCCCAGAGATTCCCCCTTCCCCCCACCCCCCCCAAAAAAACCAATTCCAGTTCTCTTTCCCTCTGTCCTCTCCACAATTTATCCCTCCTATTCCCTTCTCCACTCAGCCCCTTACCTATTTGCTTTTCTCTATCCATCCCCATATGTCTATTTAACTTCCACTTCCCAGTGATATTCAAGCATTTCCCCATTGGATCCTCCTTTGCATCTGTGGACTGTAGCATTGTTATCCTGTACTGTATGCCTCTGTATTTCTAAAAAAACTTAAAAGTTTTTATACTTCTCTTGACTAATAAATCATATAAAATGATTATATACATATATATCTTTATTTCACAGTTATTAAAGTTTATAAATAGAGGTTAGAATATCCAAAAAATAAGAAAATAGTTCTTTTTTTAATTTTAATAGGTTTCTTTTTATTTCCTTTTTATATTATCATTTATTGCAATTTATTCAATTTGTATCCTGGTTGTGGCCCCCTCCTCATCTCCTTCTTTTATTTATTTATTTATTTCTATTAATTACACTTTCTTCACTTTGTATCCCCCCATAGCCCTCTCCCTTTTCCCCTCCCAATTCCACCTTCCCTCCCCCTTCTCCGCACATGCCCCTCCCCAAGTCCACTGATAGGGGAGGTTTTCCTCTCCTTCCTTCTGATCCTAGTATATCAGCTCTCATCAGGAGTGGCTGCATTGTCTTCCTCTGCGGCCCAGTAAGGCTGCTCCCCCATCTGGATGAGGTGATCAAAGAGCTAGTGCATGCTTGTAATCCCATAACTCACGAAGCAGAGACAGGAAGTCCTCTATGGATTCCTTGTAAGACAATCTAGCTGAATCAGAAGGCTTCTAGTTCAGTGGAAGAATCTATCTCAAAATTTGGAGTGCAGAGTGACTAATGAAGACATCTGACTTTGCTACATATGCACACAAACTACATACATACATATATACAAACACACAGAGAAACGCACACATTTTTGAAAATAAAAATAATAGTAAAATCAACAGCAGTTATCTATCAACTTCCCATGCATCTGTTAAGTCATTTTTTATAATATTTCCCTCAATCATCAAAAAAGTAAGTATGAAGTAGTGGGCATTCATTTAGGAATAAGTAAATAAGGATAAATATACTAACTAACTTACCCCAAAGCACCTATCCAATAGACACTGGATCAAACTGCTAGATTTTAATTTTTAATTGCACAGAAATGAATTAGATAACTGATGAGATATTTAACTTCTTTGTATTTGTTAAGATAAAATAGATAATGAGATAAAAATATAATAATTTTAAGATTACAGGGGTTTGAGGACTTCAGGAAGAAAGTGTAACATTAACCTACAGATATGTCACTCTGAGTTGTCTGTGAAGTCTCCAAGTGATATGGATGGTTTTCTTCAATGTCTGTCACTACAGTCTCATTGAGATTTTGTTCTAGCAGAAAGAGAGAATGGTATGTAAGTCATTTTTTATAGCAGACAGAAAATTCTTATAATTAAACCATGCTTCTGGAATTGATGTAGACATTCTAAATGACTAACAATAAATAGTTTTTCACTGTATACAGTTATTTAAAGTCTTTGAGCCTCAGTTTCTTCATCATAAAGTGAATATAATACCATCACTTACTTTGAAAATCACTGTGACTAAATTGATAGGAGTTAATGCCCTGAGATGTATTTATTACAAGGTTAGCAAATAATAAAGATAAATACAAACTAGTATTCTCATTACTGTTATCATATGCTATGCATTTAAATTCAACACCCCCATAAAATAGTACTATATGTGTTACAATTCTGATGATGATAACTTCTGAACATAACATGAAGTAATCAACATTGAGAGTCAAGTTTAAGAACCATCTAGACGAAGAAGATCCAAGATGGTGGCACCTAGAGCACACTGCCTCTGATCAGCAGGGCAGCAGTGACTGCACAGTGACCAACAGTCTGAACTGTACACCCCACCCCCCCCAAAAAAAAGAGATTGTGTTCCCCAGGTGAGAGGAAACCCTACTGTGTAGGAAGCAATGGGGTCCAATCTCAAGACACCCAGCCAAACCCTGGAAGGTTTCCCATGTTCTCAACAGGAGCTCAGTTACCACCCCAGAGCCACATGAATGTGTGTGCTACTCACCATCCTAGAGAGAACTGTGGGCTCCCAAACACCAGAAACTGGGTTTCCCACTCGAGAGGAAATCCCACGGTGAAGGAAGCAATGGAGTCCAAACTCAGGTCACCCAGTTAGCTCCTCCCTCACCCCCTGGGAAAAGTTCCTAGGTTCCTGCAGGCACTTGGTCACCAGCACAGAGCCATATACTTGCTTGCTCTACTCATCATCTCAGAATGAACTGTGGACCCCGAAATACTAGAGACTGTGTCTCCCTGTTATAAGGAAACCCCTCAGTGAGTGAAAGGTCCAGTCCAACATCGGGGCACCCAGCTAATCCCCAGAAAGTTTCCTGGGTTCTTATAGGCTCAGAAACTCTAGCTTCCATCCACATGCCTGGTGGTGTGCATACCAGCCATTGATTATCTCTTGGGTAGTGGGGCACAGAGCTCCAACCCCAAACATAGAGATGCCTGGGACCTCCACGAACAACCCCAGATGCCGCTCCAAAGCTCAATCTGGCTCCCTAGTAAAACCAACCAAACCTGGGGGCTCCCTTGTTCTGCAAGAGGGCTACACCAAGTACGAGCAGGAGCAGCTCATTAAAATCAGAGTAAAAACGTCAATGGCAGGGTAGCCGTCTCTGGAACTTATTCTGGTGAGAGGAGAGTCTCTGGGCTCCCATCAAGCCCAGTTAACCCACAGGAACATACACCTCAGGAAAGCTATGGCAATTTCTTGAGAAGCACTGGCCATATGGTAACCATACCATAAAAGCTGAGGAGGGCTGCGTTAGGTACAACCATCTTTCTGCCAAGGAGATTTCTACCACCCCCCTGCCACCTCCACCCCCCAGGACTCTAGCAGGCATCAAAAACTAACAGTCTTGAGAAAGCCAGATTGGCAAAGGCCAGCATAAAAGCACGAATCAACAAAAGCCAAAGCAATATGGAATTTCCAGAACCCAACTATACAAGGGCAACCCTAACATAAATAAAATCCAAGAAAATGAACTTAAATATGTGCTTATGAAGAATGTAATAGAGAAAATGAATAAAATCCTTAAAGAAATACAGAAAGATGAAGCCAAAATGGTTGTGGTCTTTAGAGAGGAAATAAATCTTTGAAATAGATGAAAGAAATAGAAGAAAGTTCAAACAAACAGGTGAAGGAATTAAAGGAAAAGCAAGAAACTACAAACAAACAGGTGAAGGAAATTAGCAAAATGGTTCAAGATCTGAAGATGGAAATGGAAACATTAAGGAAAACACAAACTGAGGAAATGATGGAGCTGGAGAACCTAGGGAAGAAAACAGGAACTATAGAGGTAAGCATATCCAACAGATTACAAAAGATGGAAGAAAGAATCTCAGGTGTTGAAGATACAATGGAAAAATAGATGCATTCGTCAAATAAAATGTTACATCTAAATAATTACTGACACAAAACATGGAAGAAATCAAGGACAACATGGAAAACGAAACCTAAGAATAACAGAAATAAGATTCCAGTTTGGAAGGCCCAGAAAATATTCAACTAAATCATAGAAGAAAATTTCCTCAATTTAAAGGAGATGTCTACAAGCATACAAGAGATCTATAGAACACTTAATAGGTTAGACCAGATAAGAACAAGGCAAGGCTGCCCATTCTCCTAATTTCTTCAAGTAAGTACTTGAAATCCTAGCTACAGCAATAAAACAACTACAGGAGATCAGGGGGATACAAATCGGAAAGGAAGGATTCAAAGTATTACTATCTGCAGATGATATGATAGTATAGGTGAGTGACCCCAAAAATTCTACCAGGGAACTCCTACAGGTGATAAACACTTTCAGCAAAGTGGCTGGATATAAAATTAATTAAAAAAAAAAATCAGAAGCCTTCCTGCATACAAAGGACAAAAGGGCTGAGAAATAAATAAGGGAAACAAGACACTTGACAAAGGACATAAAGTACTTTGATGGGATGATAACCAAACAATTGAAAGACCAGTTTGAAACAATACAAGTCTATGAGGAAAGAAATTGAAGAACATAGCAGAAGACGGAAAGATCTCCCATGCTCATAGAATGGTAGAATTAACATAGTGAAAATGGCCATCCTGCCAAAAGCAATCTGCAGATTCAATGCAATACCCATCAAAATGCCAACACAATTCTTTACAGACCTACAAAGAAAAATTCTCAACTTCATATGGAAAAACAAAAAACTTAAAATTTCAAAAAGATCCTGTACAACAACAGATCATCTGGAGTTATATTTATCCCTGATCTCAAATGGTCCTCCAGAGCAATAGTAATAAAAACTGCATGATATTGGCACAGAAAAAGAATGGTGGATCAATGGTACTGAGTAAAGGACCCAAAAATAAAACCACACACCTATGGATATTAGATTTTTGACAAAGAAGCTAAAACCATTCATTGGAAAAAAAGACAGCATCTTCAAAAAATGGTGCTGATCCAACTGGATGAAAATAGATCCATATTTATCACCCTGCACAAAACTAAAGTCCAAGTAGATCAAAGACCTCAACATAAAACCAGACACATTAAATCGGTTAGAAGAAAAAGTGGGAAAGACCCTAGAACTCATTGGCAAAGGGGACTACTTCCTGAACACAACACCAACAGCATAGGCTCTAAGAGCAACAATCAACAAATGTGACCTCATGAAACTGAAAAGCTAATGTAAAACAAAAGATACTGTTGTCAGAACAAATTGACAACCTACAGACTAAGAAAGGATCTTCACTAACCACATATCTGACTGAGGGCTAATATTCAAAATATATAAAGAACTAAAGATTTAAAAAGCAACATATCAATTAATACAATTAAAAAATGGAGTACAGAGCTAAACAGATAATTCTCTGTAGAGGAATATAGAATGGCAGAGAAACACTTAAGGAAATGCTGAAATTCCTTAGCCATCAGGGAGATGCAAATCAAAACAACCCTGAGATTTCACCTTACACCTATCAGAGTGGTTAAGATAAAAAAACTCAAGTGACAACACCTGTTGGAGAGGCTGTGGAGAAAGGGGAACCCTCTTCCACTGCTTGTGGAAATGTAAACGTTGGAAATCAATCTGGCACTTTCTCACACAATTAGGAATAGTGCTTCCTCAAGATTCAGCTATACCACTCCTAGACATATATCCAAAAGATGCTCAAGTACACAAGAAGGACATTTGCTCAACCATGTTTGTAGCAGCTTAGTTCATAATAGTCAGAACCTGGAAACAACCCAGATGTCCATCAATGGATGAATGGATATAGAAACTTGTGGTATATTTACACAGTGGAATACTACTCAGCAATTAAACATAAGGAAATCATAAAATGTTCAGGCAAATGGGGGGATTTAGAAAGATCATCCTGAGTGAGGTATCCCAGAAGCAGAAAGACACACATGGTATATACTCACTTATAAGTGGATATTAGACTGCTAAGATAGGATACACATACTAAAATCTGTAAACATACTAAAATCTTTATAGTTTAACTTCTTTAACTTTAACTTCTTTAACTTTAAAGAAGTTAAACTAGAAAGAGGACCCTAGAAAGACAGAGGGAAAAGACATTGAAAGAAGATAACAAGAAATAAGACAGGAGCCTACCACTGAGGGCCTCTGAAAGACTCTACCTAGCAGTGTATCAAACAGATGGTGAGATCATAACTAAACTTTGGGCAGAGTACAGGGAATCATATGAAAAAAGAGGTAGTAACATCTCGAGAGGACAGGAGCTCCACAAGCATAGCAACAGAACCAAAATATATTGGCTCAGGTGTATTTTCTGAGACTGATACTCCAACCAAGGATTACTCATGACTATAACCAAGAACCCCTGCTCAGATGTAGCTCATGGTAGCTCAGTATTCAAGTGGGTTCCCTAGTAAGGGGAAGAGGGACTGTCTTTGACATGAACTTAGTGGTTGGCTCTTTGACCCCCTCCTTGAGGAAGGAGCAGGCTTGCCAGGCCATAGAGGAGGACATTGCAGCCAGTCGTGATGAGACCTGTTAAGCTAGGGTCGGATGGACAGGAAGGTTGACCTCCCCTTTTAGTGGACTTGGAGAGGGGCATGGGAGGAGATGAAGAAGATAGGGTGGGGCTGAGAGGGATTGAGGGAGGGGGCAACAGCTGGGATGCAAAGCTAATAAACTGTAATTAAGGTAAAAAATTAATTAAAAAAAGAAATGAAAAGAGGGATATGACAACAAACACTGAGGATATCCAAAGAATCATTAGGTCTTACTTCAAAAGTCTATACAAAATTTGAAAATCTAAATGAAACTGACAGTTTTCTTTATCAATTCCACTTGCCAAAGCTGAATCAATCAGTTACATAATTTAAATAGTCTTATAACCCTGAAGGAAATAGACGAACTCATCAAAAGTCTCCCATGCAGACTGTTTCAGTCATGATCTTGATGGCTGACTCTTTGACCCTCCCCCATATAAGCCGGGGAGTGACAGACTGGCTAGATCCCAGGGGAGGACTTTGCAGCCAGCCCTGAGGAGACAGGATAAGCTGGGGTTGGATGGAAGGGAAGGAGGTCCTCCCCTGTTGGTGGGCTTGGAGGGGGCAGGGAAGAAGGAGATGAGGGAGGGAGTGGGAGGGTAGGAGGGAATGGGGGAGAGGGCTACGCCTGGGATTCAAAGTACCTAACCGGTGATTGAGATAAAAATAAAAAAATTAAAAAAAAAAGAAAAGGATAGTCTTGAGCCCTGCCCTGTCCTATCGCATGAGGATCTCAGATGGCATCTGCAAAGGCATGGAAAGGAAAGAGTTACTGAGGAGGAATTAAGTTGACAGGTCCAGGAGTGCCTAGGAGTGCTGAGAGATAAGGCTAGGTGGGTGAGGGCTTGCTCAAGTTGTTTACCAGATAAAAGAAAAGCCCTGAGCTAGTGAGATGCTTCAATAGGTGAAGACGCATACCACCAAACCTGATGTCCCAAGTGTGATCCGCAGGACCCACATAATGGAAACTCCTGCCAGCTGTCCTTTGACCTCCACATGCTACATGTGCACTTAAACAACATTAAATTAGCAAATGTAATAACAAAAAAAATTTTTTAAAGGAAAAAAAAAAGTCTCCCACGCAAAGAAAGCCCAGGGCCAGATGGTTTCAACACAGAATTCTACCGGATCTTCAAAGACAAGATAACTCCAATACTCTACAAATTATTCCACAAAATAAAATCAGAAGAAACATTGCCAAACTCATTCTATGAAGCCACAGTCACCTTGTTACCTAAACCTCATAAAGACCTAACAAAGAAAGAGAATTTCAGACCAATTTCCTTTATGAATATTGACTCAAAAATAGTCAATAAAATACTTGCAAACTGATTCCAAGAACACATCAAAGATATCATACACCATGACCAAATAGTGTATCTCACATACGCAGTTGTGGTTCATTATATGGAAATCCATCGATGTAATCCACTATATAAACAAACTGAAAGGGAAAAAAAACACATCATAATCTCCATAATTGCTGAAAAAGCATTTGATAAAATTCAACACATGTTCATGTTTAACATCATGGAGAGATCAGGGATAAAAGGTACAGACCTAAACATAGTAAAGACAATATACAGAAAACCCATAGCCAACATCAAACTAAACCAAGAGAAACTTAAATCAATTCCACTGAAAGCTGGACAAGGCAATGCTGCCCATTGTCACCATATCTCTTCAACATAGTTCTTGAAGTCCTTGCCAGATAATAAGTATGTTAAAGGAAATCAAGGGAACAGAAATCAAAAAAGAAGTCAAAGTATCACTATTTGCAGATGATATAATATACATAGGTGTCCTAAAAATTTCTACCAGGGAACTCCTACAGCTGACAAATAACTCCAGCAAAGTGGCTAGATAAAAAATTAAAAAAAAATCAATATCCCTCTCTATACAAAATAATAATAATAATAATAATAATAATAATAATAATAATAATAGAGATCCAAGATGGCTGCCAAGAGAGGACACTGTGTCTGAGGAGTAGGACAGCAGTAACAACGCAGCAACCAGGAGACTGAACTCTGGGACTAAAACACCAGCATTTGTGATTGCCAGGTGAGCAGAACTCCTACGGTGAGGAAATCAAATGGGAAAATCCTAGGGACACCCAATTATTCACCAGAAAAAACTCCGGGTGACTGGCAGTGCACAGCCCTGATTTGAATGAACAGCCACCCTGGGCGCCAACAGCTGCCATTCCTGACTGTGTCACAAGTCTCCAGGCCAGATTGAGAAGGCCCCAGGTACCATTTCGACTGGCCTGCATCAGCAGGTGCACACCACTCTGCTCCTCCACAACCACCTCAGTCCATGTGTGTGTGTCCATGGGCCAGACTGAGAAGGCCCCAGGTACCCTTTCTATCAGCCTGCAACCAGCAGGCACACACCACTAGGCTCTGCCGGCAACCACTTCAGTCCTTGTGTGTCTCCACAGGCCAGACTAAGAAGACCATTTCAGACCATTTCAGACTGGCCTGCATACAGTGAGCACACACTGATGGGCCATGCCTGCAACCACTCCAGACCGTGTGTGTCCACAGTCAAGTCTGAGAAGACCCCAGATTCCATTCCCCACACAGGGCTGCATCTGGTAGGCACACTCCGTGGAGGCATTAGCCTCCACCCCGGACCTAAACACACAGTATCAGGTCCAGACTGAAGTGCCCACAATTACCAGCTCAGACTGTGGTGCACAGCCCCTGGCCGAGAAGGAGGCGCCAAGTCTCCAGTGCAGAGAAAGCCCTTAGCAGCAAGCCCAGGTCCCAGCACAGAGCCTCCAGACCAGAGGGACACCCCCAGCTGATATCTCAAAATAGGACACTCAGCCTCTGGCACAAAGTGAGGAGCAAAGCCTCCAGATGAGAGTGGTGACCAGCCTGCAGAGCTCATAGTTTCTAGCACAGAGCAAGAAGCCGGGCACACAGAGCCCACAACAGAGTTCAACTGAGGCACAACACACACTATCAAACCACTGGAACTCCCTGATCTTCTTGAAGACTACTCCAGACACTAGAGATTGATAGTTCCAGTCTGAAGTTCAGCCTTAAAGCACAAAGAGCTCGTTGATTATAAATAAACATACACCCAGAAGTCGACATAAGAGCTCACCCAACAAAAATCAGGATACCATGGCCCCACCAGAAACACCCAAGAGCAATGGAGATTTTAATTCAGTAGAGACACAGGAAAATTATGTTAAAGCTATGATTATGCAGATATTAGAGGAACAAAAAGAGGAAATGAACAAGGCCCTCAAAGAAATTCAGAAGAATTTAACTGCCCATATACAGGAACAATTAAAGATAAACAGAGAGGAAACAAACAAAAAATTAGGAGACACATTCAGTCAGATGAAGGAAACAATACAAAGCATGAAAACAGAATTAGAATCTATAAAGAAGAAACAAATGGAGAAGAACCTGGAACTGGAGAACTTAGAGAAAAGATCACGAACCACAAAGGTAAGCATCACCAATAGAATACAAGAGATGGAAGAGAGAATTTCGGGAGCCGAAGATACACTGGCTGAAATGGATTCCTCACTCTAGGAAAAAAAATAAAATCAGAAAAGTCCCAAACAAAGAGCATCCAAGAAATCAAGGATGCCATGAAAAGACAAAACCTGAGAATAATTTGAATAGATGAAAAAGAAGACTCAAGGATCCAAGGTCCAGAAAGTATTTTTAAGAAAATCATAGAAGAAAATTTTCCCAACTTAAAAAAAAGAATTGTCAATAAACACGCAAGAAGCCTACAGAACATCAAATAGACTAGATCAGAAAAGAAATACCTCTCATCACATCACAGTCAAAACACTGAACCTAAAAAACAAAGA
>CM053743.1:1994364-2029316 GCA_028658305.1 Pachyuromys duprasi
AAATCTATGGCTGGCTCTTCGACCTCCCCTCCCCCCTGAGGGAGGGGCAGCCTAGCTAGATCCTAGAAGAGGACATTGCAACCAGCCCTGAAGACACATGATAAGCTAGGGACAGATGAAAAGGGGGGGGGGGTGTCTTCCCTTATCTGTGTACTTGCAAAGCGGGCAGGGAGAAAATGAGGGAGGGATGGGGAGAGTGGGAGGGAACGTGGGAGGGGGCTACAGCTGGGATACAAAATATATAACCTGTGATTAATATAAAAATAAATAAATTACTTTAAAAAAGTATTTGTGGAGGAATAATAAAGTATGCTTAAAGAAAGATGGTTGCACCAAATATCATTTAGATAAGAAGACGAAAATAACATTCAAGTGGAGACCAGAGTGGAAAGGGAATCTAGCTATAAACACACAAAGAAGTAGCATATGGGTAAGGTTAGTGAATAACAACGAAATCTAATTGAAAGCAGGCATAGGTTTGTTCTCCTGATTATATATTCGTAAAACAAATGTTATACCTTAGACATTGCTCAATAAAAGTATATGTTATGGGCTCTAAGGAATATGCACTTCCAACATGTGAACATTGATACCATAACTCTCATGCTCGCTATCTCAGAAGAAAGGTGTTAAGGTTAAATAAATTCCCAAGATTAAGGCTCCTATAAGGGCTCCTATATGAGATTATTAATATCCTCATAAAACACCTCTGATTTCTTCTTCCTCCTCCTTCCATCTCTCTACCCAAGCATCAAAGCAAAGCTTGCTGAAGCAAAGACAGCTATGTACAAGTCAGGAAATAGTATTATCACCAGAAAATAAATCAGCAATCAACTTAATTCCCCAATTCCAATCCACAGAACTGTTAGAAAAACACATGTATGTTGCTTAAGCCTACTTTCTTGTAATATTTGTCACAGAAACTTCAGGGGAGTAATACTAGCTTGTAATTATTAAATTTTCTATATTTTAGCAAATATTCCTGGACTAACATCAGTCTTGAAATTACAGAAAATCTGAAGGCATGACTAATGATGAGTCTTTAAGGTTGTCATGCTTACCAAGTGAAGGAGTGGGTTGTCTTTATTGAGAAGATGTTTGTCTGTTTTCTCCCAAACTGGAGTAATGTTCATGTTGGACATACGCAAGGGACAGTGGGTGCTTATCTCTATTTTTCATTGGCTGAACGAGTTCTTTTCTTCACTACTAATCCCAAAACTCAGTGTTTCAGTTAATACATGCAGTTAGGTATACTCTTGAAATCCTAATGAAAAGGGGTGCTTTTGTTTTTGTTTTTTACTACATCTAACAATGAAAGGCAAAAAATGCAGTTACAAGTTTACAGCCAGATAGTGGCCAGCAGAAATCCATTACTTTGCTCAACAAAAAGATTTTCTTTTGACTCTATTGGTCTCCTTTTGGAGCTCCTGTCCCCTCCAGGTCTCCCCCTTCTCTCATAAGATTCCCTGCACTCTGCCCAAAGTTTGGCTATGAGTCTCAGCATCTACTTCAAAACCTCGATCAGTAGAGTCCTTCAGAAGCCAACTGTGGTTGGCTCCTGTCTGTTCCCTGTCTTCTCCTGCTGCCAATCAAATGTAGCCCATAGACTCAGTCTCCAAGTGGATTCCCTAATAATGGGAGCAGGGAGTTTCTCTGGCATGAACTCAGTGACAAGGTCTCTGATCACCTCCCCCTCGGGATTGTAGCCTTGCCAGGCCACAGAAGAAGACAATGCAACCAGTTCTGATGAGACCTGATAGGCTAGGGTCAAATAGAAGGGGAGTAAGACCTCATTTATCAGTGGACTAGGGGAGGGTCATAGGGATAAAAAGAGAGAGAAGGTAGAATTGGGAGAAAATGAGAGAAGGGACACAGCCAGGAAACAAATTGAATAAATTGCAATAAATGATAATAAAAAGTTTTTTAAAATTCTAGGTTAAACTGTCTCATTATTTTTGCCCAGTGATCTTAACTGTGCTTTCTGAGACCAGCAGGAATTCCCCAATCACTCAGAGACAGCATCACAAGTTCAGATAGAGAGATTTGTAACTTCCCATGAGAGTACTTTTTCCTGATTTCTGATCCTCATCCCCCAACAGAAAGAGTGTATAAAAAGTAATACACATACCTTCCATCCAGAGTTTCACAGTTCTCTAGTCCAGGTCTACTTCTGTAACACTTCTTTTCCAACACTTCTTCTATGTGTAGCTCCATGAACAGTTTTTACCTATAAATAGTTTTGCCCACTTCTCCTTAAGCAGTCTTCCAATCTCTTATTGTCTTCTGAATTAAGTAGAACCTCCTCACTATAGACAAATCTATTTCTGCTTGTAGCATCATCCATAGACTTGGTCCCACTTGATTCATGCTGAGGCTTATGTACATCTTGGAAAAATTCCCATCTAGTTTTTTCTTATTCCTAAATTTTGCATAATGTGCTATCTTTTTGCAATTCTTTCTCTCCAACTCTCTCTCTTTGTCTAGAACATGTCCTTATATCCCTTATCACCCCAAAAGAAACACCTCCCACCAGTGAGGCCGGAGGGAGAGCACACACATTTACTTTAGATTCTATTAATCTGTCATGTCAACAATTCTTTCATGCACATTTTCATAGAAAAAATATAGTATCATTTACCACAAGCATACCAGAGTTCGATAAAGGCAAGATTCATGTCTCTCTTTGTGATCAGTTAATGCTTTGTCTCAATACCGGGTTGGGAGTAGAACAAACATTAAAGTAGTAGTCTGAGAAAGAAAGCATAAATAGTGAGATGATGGCCCAAAAGAAATAATTATTTTGTTAAACTAATGAAAAAAGATAAGTCATGGCCTTTAAATCCTATCACATGCATATGAGCGGGTATGATGGTAGTAGTATCTAGGGCTGAAATATTATGAATTTGTATGGATATTCTCTTTTATGTACACTTTACATCTGGGGGAAGGATCATGAATACCTTATTATAGCTTGCTCTTTTGTTTCTTAATATTTTTACTATTTGAAAGCTTCTTATATTTATATAATAAATCTTAGGGTTTTTTTTGTTTGTTTGTTTGTTTTTTACCAATCATACCTATCACTCTTCCTCCTTCCACTGCTGCTCTATTTTTGTGTGGGGGCATTGTATTTAATTAGAGTTTCTTGCTCCAGTTTAGGTAAGAGGTTATTAATGGAATCAGGGCAACATTTTAGTGGCCAAATCACTGAAGAAAATGATCCTCAGTCCTCTTAACCATTAACTGCCCATAGTCCCTCAGTGATGGGTAAAGATTCATTTATCTATGATAAAATGTTGATGGGCTTAAACTTACGCATATTTTAGTGAACAGATTTAGTAACAATTGGTGTCTACAATGACTGTGCTATCCCTTCTTGGTTTGGCATTTGCTCCCATGCACTGACTCTCACATTCTTTCTGTCCTTTCTTCTGTTGTGTTCCTTGAACCTTGGAGGAATGATAAAGCTTTCCTATCTAGGTCTTAGCCCTACACCTTCACTTTTCTTTGTACTTTGGCTAATTATGGGTTGATGGAGTCTAGTTTTTATTTCCTGTTTTCAGTTTATGAATCTGCTTAAGTGGGCCAGCTCAATCTCTTTAATGGGTATTTTTAGGTAGAAGAAATAATGTGATTGCTGTAATGTAGATGATATAAAATGAATTATTTGCATATTTCATTATGCTAATGGAGTCTTATGGAGAAGGGAAGGACTTGTTTTACAATATTTTAATCCACTAAATTCATTATTGTTTGGAACAACACAGCTAAAATCTAAAACGGGAGAACATAAGGGCCAACCATAAGCTGAAATTCACAGTTGTGCGTCCATTCCCACAAGGAACCACCGCCATGACAGGGGGCATGATCAGCTGGCTTGACCCTGTTGAACTCCTTTCCCTAACCTCTCTAGAACATTGCATATAAACATGACATGTGAATATAAAAAGGAACAGCCTTCATTGTGTGAGAGGTCATTAAAAGAAAGGTGAGGCAGTCTTCACATTGAGATTTTCCTTCATTAGTCAATGTGTAGCCAGGAAAGTATTGTAACATTTAAATTATCAAAACTGTTCACCTTTATGAAACTATGACAGAAAACAATTTGAAATAACAATTTGAAATCGTACCAGTTTCTTATAATTTTAGTTTTTTTTTTATTTTTTACAAGTTCTGGTCTCATCATTTAGTACTCTATTCAAACAAAACATTTGATTTTTATTTTCTTCTCTGACTCTCCTTGTGTTTGTGCTGTCTATTGTTCTGTTGTAAATTTTGAAACAAGGTCTCACTAAGTTGTCCCTGGTGGACCTTCATTGCTGTCTTCCTGCCTCTGACTCCAAGTGCTGGGATTGTAAACATGTATTACCACTCTTAGCTCCTATGCTTTCTGTTCTAGCAACCTTGAATGAGGATGCAATTTCTAGGTAATAGATTATGAGGCAAATATATGCTATTCGCATCTTAGACTTTAGAGTGTTATTAAGATAGCAGTTAACCTTCTAGTTGGTGAAAGGTCAATCTATACAATAAAGTTTAATGAATGAGACAAATGAAATAAAACAATTAACTTTTAAATATGCTGACAAAAAAAATCATTCCAAAGGTCCTACCTTGTGTGTGTTGTTTTATGCTATTTATGTGTACATAATAATGGAGGGATGTACCATGAACTTTTTGTCACAAAAACGTATTCTTGTGATTCACATATGTCAAACACATAGTCCCTACTATTAATTAGTAGGGACTGCTATTACTGCTATTACTAATATACCATGTTCAACTTGAGAAAATTGAGATGCTAAGACAACTACTTTACCTAGTGTTTTGCAAGTCAAAGATAAAATGTAAACTTAACTCAAAAGCTTACATTCTTTGCAGTAACTCTGTATGTCTTCATGGAAAACGTCCTATTATAGTCTAGGATTAGTCTACCCCAGAGGAGCCTAATAAGACAAATATATTGACACCCAAACTCAGGTTTCCAGAATCCATTGTTCTTTCTAACACAGAAGACAACATTCTTTTTGTTTTAAATAATGGTAGAGTTTTCTACATGTTAGATAAGAAAGAAGATGTGCGTCCCTGAATCTGAGGGATTTGTGTATGAGCTTAGTCTGTTCCCAGACAGAGAGCCCTAATTAAGCATCAGGATGGATTCAGGGCACCAAGGAATTGTTAAATCAATCTGTCTCATTGTACAACTGGTTGAATGCTATGATGATCCAGTTTTCTCTGAAATAAATTAATTCTAGGAAATGTTAACTGTGTCTAAACAAAATCGTTAGCTTACAACATTGGTACCAGGCTTACCCTAGCTCTTGGCCTGCATGTCACATCTAGTATGATACTATAAGTAGCATATATACTTAACATCATAACTGTTCAAAGAAGGACATGTCATTTTTTGGAAAGCCAGGTAAAGCCTCACTCAGAATAATATTCCTTTACAGATGGTTTCAGGTATGACAAGGAGAGACTAGCAGCTTTGACAAACAAAACATAATATAAAGCCAGAATACTGACTCATCCTGTACTTATGGGGCAGCTCTTCCCGCACCCAATTCACCAAGGCTGCTGCAGCACTAGAGTGAGATGAAGGCATCCTGTCTGTCAGATTTTGGAGGTCACAATCCATCTTAGCGCGATGATAAATTGCAGTTAATTTAGAGAAGACTATTTGGGGGCAAGTTGACACAGAACTGATCAAATTAAGATTTTGCCCACAAACAGGCATGTCTCTTCCATCCAAATGTGCAGGCATTTTTCAGACCTTAATGTCACTTTTTCAAAGTTGCTTGAGACCGCTCTGGTTTCATTGTCAAATGACTTAGTTCCAGTTGAAATCCTCTGCTTAAGCCCTTAAACAAATGAAAAGCAAAATTGTCACTTTTAAATAGAGTCCACACATAATCACATTCTGAAACGGTGCTCTTCTGGCTGAGGAGAAGTTGTGTGCATGATAATATTGAATTTTAAATAATATATTACACAAAATAGTTTCCAATTTGATTTGGGGGGATATATTTTCATGAATTATTGAGTATCTGATTATTGTAGAAAGCTTCAGCCATTATGCACTGAAACTGTCATTCTCTCAGCTCTGTGATATATGAGCTCACTTATCAATATTTAAAAGAACAGTTAGCTCACTATGTGGCAGCAGAAAGCCTACACCAGACAGGAATTCTTCAGTAGTGACTCAAACAGGACTTCTGCCAGATGCAAAGGTGCTTAGGGATTCTTTCCTACCCAGTCTTTCTAGTTGATGTTATTGACACCTGCTAGGCACCAAGCCGTTCTTAGCAGCCAGTGGAGGTAGGAATCTTACATTAAAACAAACTTTCGTCTATATTTAGGCTTTAGTATTCCTCTGGATAACATTTACTGCCAGCACAACTAAATGATGGTGAACAAATATTCTTCGGTTGGTCTCATTCCTGTAGCTATAGAGTAAGCTCCCTGAAGGGAGTGCTACTGTCTGTCTCATTCAGGATTTGGCCCAGTATTTATTGAAGTGTTATCATATGAAACAGAAGCTCGCTCACTGATTTTTCTAATTGGCTCTGTATTAAGAAATGGATCATTGAGTGAATTAATAATAGGTTTTAAGTTGGTAATCATTCTTTCCTTTCTCCTTCCTGCTATCCCCCTTTCTCTCCTTCCTCCTTCTTTTTATCCTTTCTTTTGTTCTTACTGAGAGAGTCTTACTCTCTAGCCCAAGTTATCTTAGAAAAAATATGTAGCTCAGCCTGCCATCAAAGTTATGGCAAATTTCCCACCTCAGTCTCTTAAGTACTGGGATTGATTATAGGCATGAGTTACCCTAGTTGGTGTTTGGTTGGCAAACTTTACTTAAGATAGAACAGTTTAACAAAATATAACTGTTAGATTCGAACGTACTATGTGTTCTGCTGAAGTTTAAAATGGTACATAGATATACGCATTTTGGGAATATAGACTTGAAATTGATAGTCATTTTTCTTGCCTTTGGGGATTTTTCACATGTATAGAAATTAAAAATATATATTAATACATTAAAATGATAACAAAAATCTCCCTTTCAGTGGACTAGGGGAGAGGGATGGAGGAATGAGAAGCAGGGTAAGACCAGGAGGAGATGTGGGAAGGAACTACAATTGAGATATAAAGTGAATAAACTGTAAAAAATTAAAATAAAATAAATAATTTTATAAAAGTATAGCAATAAAGAATAGAGGACATACTACAACACAATGGTGGAAAAATGATATCCCTTGTAAAGAAGTTGTGCTTTTAAATTAATTCAAAAACTAACAAAGATAGTAGTAACCTTGATGGTAAGGGAAAGCTGAGAGCGTTCACTTGGGGCAGGGGCAGACTTTGAACATAGAGTTGCCCAACCTCAGTACAGCAAGTAATCATGTATTACACAAAATATTAATGATAGTTGACAGCAAATCTCCTGCTCCAGTGTTTTAACAAAAAGAATGAAAGTTAACAAGTACTAAAATTAAAGGATGGTGATCTAGTGATATTCCAGGAGGGCCCTGAACTACTACTCTCCTAGATAAGGAAAAGATGAACCTCTTTCCTGCCATTGCACCTTACTTTTCGTGAACTTCCTCTGTCAAAAAAACAGGCAGGACTTGGAAATGGGAAGGGAGGAGATGAGGGAGGGAGAGTAGGATTGGGAGGGAATGTGGGAGGAGACTACGGCTGGGATACAAAGTAAATAACCTGTGATTAATTTATATATGAAATAAAAAATAACAGGCAGGAAAGAAAGCAAAGTGTCTCATATTCAGAATTACATGAGGATCTTAGAACATCCTGGTCTCCTTAGACTGTTTCAGTTCTTATCTGTTGATCCTTCCCTCTCTTTCTTTCTGTCCCTTTCTTCCCTTTCCCCTCTTCTCTCTATTCTCTGTCAATACCTGCCATATTCTTACACAACAGGGCAAAGACACTAAACATACATAATTTTGTCCATTATTTCAGGGGATATGAATCACTGTGACATAAATCTCATGCTGATTTCACTCTTCATGCTCATAGATCTGAGTGCCAGAGCACAACATCACCCATAGATAATTACCATAGCAGTCTATTTGAAATACATCAGTATATTTCAAGGCACACTTGAATAGCTTATTTTTTGAAGCAGAATTTGCTATGCTAACTAATATGTTTCTCATTTATATAAAATAATTGAAAATGATTTTTTAACAGATACATATTGCTCTTCTGTGTGCAACATTTAGAATTCCTTTCCTCACTTGGTCTTTTCACCTGTATGTGTCTTGACCTCAGGAACGCTTGCCGCGCTAATTCTCAGTGGCTCTGTAATGTCTCTTTCCATATATAGTCTGTTCCCATGCTGCATTTTTACATTCTTTTTTATTTTTATGTATGTTCAGTGTTTCGAATCCAGCAGACTCCAGCTATAGCTCTCCTCAAGGTTCTATTCCACTTGCCAACACACTCAGTTCTTTCATCTTTCAGACAACATGCTATTTTTACCATGTGCAATTTGCATTTCTGATGGTTTCCATGTGAAAAAATATGAGAATTAAGCCTTGTTGCCCATACTCACAAGATTTATATGCTTATACCTTATAGATATCAGTATATACACACACTGGGCTAATATAAATATGGAAGTATTTTCCAAAGACAAACAACAAAATGTATCATAAGGTATTTGTAAAGAGTATTCTTTAAAATATTAACCAACCTCATTCCTCGTTGTTATTTTGCTTTCTTTATTCACTTAAGGATTACTGCTGCTCATGCAGGACTCTGAGTTTGTTTACCCTTGAATTCCATTTTCTTCCTTAGAGCATTCTTTCTCTTTAAGTCTCCACCTGCTGTTACTGGATTACGTTTTCTGACAATGCAGGAAATTCCAATGCCTGCCTTTTCTTGATTGCAGTCTTTATTTTCTGGGTCCCATATCTTCTTTTTAAATCTTTGTTTTCTTTTTTTCTCTGTGTAAAATGTTCCATAGTAACTTTTCAAGCGAATATTCAAAAATTTGTGAAGCACATCTTAAAGGATTTTTGTTTAAAATTAATTTATAGTTTGACAGTCTAGCTTGAAAATCGTTTTTCTTCAGTGATTTCAAACCATTTATTCAGTGTCTCCTCCGAAAGCTGTTTTTCTGGAATTTGATTATTTTACTTAACTTCCTGTATTTTTTTAACCAACAAGGACTATTTAAAATTTTTAGTTCTCAAAATATAAGGAATAAAAAACACGACCAAGCTGCTTGATTATTTATTACCTTGACACCAAAGTCAAATAAAAACATTTAAAAGGGTAAATTATGTCAATATCAATGATAAAAGAGTTGTAAATGCTTATTGTTTTGTATATGTTGAATCATCTTTGTAGTCTAGAATCCCATTGGCTTGTATGTGAGCCTTTCATTGGTATAGTTAGTAATGATTTCTGGTTTAATTTTAATAATGATTTCATCTTATAGAGACACAATGAACTTTCATGCTGGCTGCACTAAGTACACCACCTTGAAAAATGTATTGACATATTTACAATTATTTCAATTGTATTTCCACAGCAGCCAAGAGGGAAATATAGTTTCAAATGAAAAAGAGAATTATACTACGTTTGAATTTTTGAAGTCCAATGTTTATTTGTAAGAAACAGAAGAGAAAGTACACAGTAAGTACATTTGCTCAACCAAGGTTTTAGCAGCTTTGTTCGTAATAGCCAGAATCTGGAAAAAACCCAGATGTCCATCAGTGGAGAAATGGATAAAAAAGCTGTGGTACATTTACACAACTTGAAACTACTCAGCAATTAACAACAAGGAAACCATGAAACTTTTAGGCAAACGGTAGGAACTAGAAAAGATCATCCTGAGTGAGAAATCCCAGAAGCAGAAAGACACACATGGTATATACTCACTTATAAGTGGATATTAGACATATAATATAGGATAAACACACTAAAATCTGTACACCTGAAGAAGCTAAGCAAGAAGGAGGACCCTGAATAAGATGATCAATCCCCATTCAGAAAGGCAATTAGGTTGGACATCAGAAAAGGGAGAAAACAGGGAACAGGACAGGAGCCTACCACAGAGGGCCTCTGAAAGAATCTGCCCAGCAGTGTATCAAAGGAGATGCTGAGAATCATAGCCAAACTTTGGGCAGAGTGCAGGGAATTTTATGAAAGAAGTGGGAAATAGTAAGACCTGGACAACACAGGAGCTTTGCAAGGAGAGCAACAGAACCAAAACATCTGGGCACAGGGGTCTTTTCTCAGACTGATACTCCAACCAATGACCATGCATGGAGATACCTAGAACCCCTGCACAGATGTAGGCCATGGCAGTTCAGTGTTCAAGTGCGATTCCCTAGTAAGGGGAACAGGTACTGTCTATGACATGAACTCAGTGGCTGGCTTTTTGATCACCTCCCTACTGGGAGGTGAGCAGCTTTATGAGGTCACAGAGGAAGACAATGCAACCAGTCCTGATGAGACCTGATAGGCTAGGGTCAGATGAAAGGAGGGGAGGCCATCCCTTATCAGTGGAGTTGGAGAGGGGCATGGGAGGAGATGAGGGAGGGAGGGTGGGATTGGGAGGGAATTAAGGAGTGAGTTACAAAGTGAATATATTGTAATTAATATAAAAAATTAAAAAGAGGATAAAAAGAAACAGAAGAGAAGAACAAGGAGAGACAAAAATGGAATCCCTTGTTTCTTTTCTGATCTGAGTCAATGTTTATAAGTGAGGGTATAAGATGTGATGACAAACCCATACTAAGAAAAAGCATATAGATGATGTTTTTATTTTTTTTTGGGTGTGAGTAATTGGTTATTTACTCTATATGAGCATGTCCCTTCCTACTGAAAAAAAAATTGTCCTAATAGTTCTGTACTTCATATCCTTTATTTTCTTTCTCAAATTCTGTGAATAGATTTTGATTATTCTAAACTGCAGCTCTGGCTTTTCATCTATGATATCTTTATCCTAATTTCATCACTTGGTTATGATAAATGTTCATGGTCAACTTCAATGGATTTAAAGTGACCAAGAAGCTAATGTTTGTATCTGTCAGGGTGCTTCCACAGAGAACTGAGTGGAAAAGTCCTATACTTATGGCAGTACACACCATCCTACGGGTTGCTGGCCTATAGTGAATAAAGCAAAAGGAAGAAGAAAGCCAGTGAGTTAAACATTCTCCTGGTTTTGCTCCCTGGACTGAAATGTCATGGATGGTATATTCCAGCACATCTTTATTGCTACAATGGATGAACTCCCTAAAACCAGTTTCTTTATTTAAAAAAAAAAAAGTATGAATTTAGCTTTTAAGAATTCTTATTTCTTCATGTATTAATGGTATGATTTTCCTTCAGAGAAATCTCTAATCTCCAATTTGGAGACATTCCTGCTTATTACATGTCAAAGAATTTTGGAGGAAACTAGCTGCATGGCTTTCTTATTCATTATGTTCATTTCCATATGTACAACACTTTCTTTCATATGTTTGTTTCCTGCTGTGCCAGTTAATGTTTACTTCCCTTCACTCCAATTCACTTCATTTTCATGAAGAAATATAATTTCCAGTTGCATAAGCTGTGTGTTGGTCTTTTCCATTATGTTTTTTTTTAATTTTATTTATTTACTTTACATAGGATCATATCTACCTTTGTCCTCTCCTCCTAGTAGGCCCTACTCTCTTTCCCTCTTTCCCCTATCCCCCTACCTATACTCCTCAGAGAAGGGGAGTTCCCCAAGCCACACCAGTACATCAAGTTCCATCAGGATTGAGTGCATCTGCTTCTGAGAGACCAAGAGATTAAAGGTAGCTATTATTAGTGCTTGAGGCCTAAAATAGTTGGGTGGGGAGGTCCAGTGGAAGAACTCACCTTACCACATTCTTTACCCACATACTAGAGATACAGTTGCTAGGAAACTGGCCCATCCCCCTAGGGAGGGATTAATGGTTTGGGGACCTTCCTATACCCAATCAATTCAAAATGTAATGTTTCGACAAATAGATGCTTGCCAGGTAGGAATCCCCCCTGCCTTGGGCATGCTGAGAGGGAACAGAATCCTTAAATTACCCAACTAACCTGAGCACGGGGCTCTCGGCTCTTCACCGCTTCGGCGGTGGGGGCTGTGAGCCCAAGCTGCAGCTTGTAATTATAATAAAAAGATCCTCATGTGATTTGCAACGGACTCAGCTCCTGGTGGTGGTCTTTTGGGGAATCATGATTCCGGCACAACACTTCCATCAGGGCAGACAAGGCAGCCCTAACATTGGGTCATGATTGGAAAGCAGGCAAAAGAGCCTATGTAAAAGATAGCCCCTGCTATCATTATGAGAGAAGCCACATAAAGATTCAGCTGCCTATTGGCTACATAGGTGTAGGGACCTTAAATCCAGTCCATCCATGCAGAGTCTTTGTTGGTGCTTCAGTCTTGGTAAACCCCCCGGGACCCAGGTTATTTGACTTGGTTGGTTTTCTTATGAATGTGTAAAGTTCTTGTCTCCTCTGGGTCTTCCTACCCCCGACCTCATTCCCCATCCCATATACCTTCCACAAGGCTCCTAGAGCTCCTCCTAATGTTTAGCTCCTCCTAATGTTTAGAATTTCAGTGTCTGCTTTGATCTGATGCTAGGTGGAGCCTCTGAGAGGACAGCTATGCTAGCCTCCCATCTGCAAGCATAGAAGAGTAGCCTTAATAATATCAGAGGTTGGCTCTCTTTGAGGGGGTGCATCTCAGATTGGGTCAGGCATTGGTTGGACATTTCTCAACACTGCAGGGTAAATTTTGGGTCAAAGTTTTTGTGGATGGGTTGGTGATCCCTCCATTAGAAATCCTGTCCAACTGTGAGGTGTCCTCTTCTGTCTCAGTCTTCATGTCCCCCATTAGTAGGAGTCTTAGCTAGAACCACTGAGAAGTCTACTCTGCTGTAGATCTACAGCTCCTCTTGTTAGGCCCAACTGGGGGGCCCTAACTTCCTGAGGGGGTGAAGAGAACTCAGGAGACCAATCATCCTTGGAATAGCAAGAGGAAGTTTTATTTGAGACATCGCGATGTGGCTGGACCCCCACAAAAGCAGCGAGGAACAGCAAGGAAAGACAGAAGGCTGAAGTTTTAAAAAAGAGAAGCACGGGAATCTCTGGGGTTGCAGGCTTGGCAACACTGAATTGGGCAGTTGACTTTTAAAATGATTGGTTCATTTTAGAAGCCAAGTCCATCTGATCCCGCCCCGAGGTGGGTGGGGGAGCTGTGAACTCTGGACAGGTTGCTAGGCAACGTTTTCTCTACTGCGGATATGGACACTCCTCCAAGGCAGGAAGGAGACCTTTAGCATTCCTTTGCAACGGGGTGGGGTCTTGTTTCAATTCACCAGATCTTCTGCTTTCTGCAAAAGTACTAGGAAAATTTACATGGGGGTACAGAATTAATAAAGCAACTTGTAAAGCTAGTCTGTTCCTTTCATTCTCAGAGATGCCCTTACCCTCAGTTGCTCTTCTCTCTGGAAGCCCTTTGGTCTCCCACTCCCACCTTCCCCATATCTGATCATAATCCTCATTTCCTTCCCCACTTTTTCTACTCCCCTGTTCTCTCTCTTCCAGTGTCTATTCTATTTCCCCATCTGTGTGAGAATTAAGTGCCCTCGCTTGGGTCTTTCTTGTTACTTAGACCCAGCTGTATCACTACTAGGTATATACCCAAAAGATACTCCACCATACAACTGTGACATTTTGTCATCTATGTTTTTAGTATCATTATGCATAACAGCCAGAAACTTGAAACAACCCAGATGTCCCACAACTGATGAATGGGTACAAAAATTGTTTGACATTTACACAATTGAGTACTACTCAGCTATTACAAAACAAGGAAATCATGAAATTTGTAGGCAAATGGATGTAACTAGAAAATATCCTCAGTAGATAACCTAGCCCCAGAAAGACATGGCATGTATTCATTTATAAGCAGATATTAACCATACTGTAGAGGAGAATCATATGACAATTTACAGACCCAGCACAGCTAAGAGACAAGGTTTCCAGTATGTAGAGTAGGAGAGTTTAGGAATAATGATGCTTCATTCAGAGTTCAATCTAATCTTATTAACTTCAGTTTTCTGGGAATTAAATATTTAAGTCAAGGTTTTCCCTAGGCTTGTTTGGATTCATTGGTTGCCTGTTTTTGCTGTTGTCACCACTTTTTTGTGAAATTAAGCTTTATATGATTTATTTAAGTCCTGGTTATTCAGCATTATAAAATATAAATAAATATATTATGTGAATATAAATATAAATTATATATAGATACATATGAAGTAAAATTATTTGTCAAAAATTGAACTCATTTTTTATAAAACTGTGAACATTTAAGAAACAAACACTTTGAAAATTCTTATATTTAAAGTTTCTTATTCTTTGTTTTCCACAATTCATCTTTTGCCTGTTAGTTTAGTGTTGAAGTTACAAAATTGCTTTCAAATGTTCTTCCCTGTTTGTCCTTACTTTTAATTTCTAAGTCATAACACTGCTCTTAGAATTTGAATAACATGGAAATCTGCAATTTAATTAGTACAGGTTCAATTTTCTTTATATATGCTCTATTTATAGAAAAGAGATCATGTGTAGCTTACAGAAGAACCATTATTTAACTAGTACACTTTCTTTTCACATTTTAAAAACAAGAAAACTTCTATAAGTTTTTTTTTTTATCATTTTCCCACAATGAGAGGAGATGACAAAAATATTCCTTAGGAGGAGAGTCTGACTGTTTTTATACAAACACAGTCTAGTACACACAACAGTGGAATTACAAAAATGATTTGCCTAATGGAAGAGCCTATTTAGCTAGCAAACAAGTCTACCTCTTGAAATTTTTCAGTGATTTTACATGTAAGTGTGGCTCTCTTCCAGTGGCAATTTTAATTATGTTTTGGTATGTTGATCAGGTGTTTGTTTAAGTACCAAGATTTTTACTTCCTATTTCTAAGATCAATATTACACATATCTACTCAGGCATCTCTGCCATCAGAGTACAACAGACATTAAATCAAGAGTTGGATGTGTTGTGTTCTATGTGAAAGTTGAGAAAACTCACTTCAGAGACACATAAAAATGACATAGGGAGGTGGCAAGTTTGGTATCTGAACTATGTCCCTGAAGGGAGATTGCACATTTATTTTATTTTATTTTATTTTTTAATTTAGGTTTGCATTTGTGTCTGGTGCCTGAAGAAGTTGGAAGAAGGCATGTTCTTCCATGGAACAGGAGTTATCTGCAGCTGTGAGCCACTGTTTGTGTGCTGGGAATTGAACCCAGGTCTGGTATAAGAACAAGTGATTTCATGACAGAGAATTCCTGCTCCTCTTTGCTCACTTGCCCCTGGTAATGTGGCCTTGGCACGCAACAGAGGAAGAGATTCCAGGCAGTCCTGATGAGACTTGATGAGCTATGGGCAGATGGTAGAGGAGGAGAACTCTGCCTCTCAGTAGACGATGGGTATGTGATGGGGGCGAAAAAAGCAGGAGAGTGGGAGAAGTTGAGGAAGGGGGCTACAGTCAGGATATGTAATGAACAAATTGTAAAATAAATAAAAATAAAGGTTTAAAAAATTTAAAATGAAAAATATATAAAAAAGAATAAGTGATTTTTAAAATATATTTAAAAATTTTATTTTTGTGACAAGATTTCTCTGTAGCCTTGCCTGTCTTTTGCATATTTGGTAGACCAGGCTGGCCTGGAACTCACAGAGATCCAATTGTTCCTGCATTCCTGAAAGGATGTTAATACAAAGCAAGGGGGAGCCAGGTGGATATTGTATTGACCAACCAACCGTATTTTGACCCAAGGGGTTGAGCCAGGACATAGACGGGTGACTGGGCCTTACTCAGAACCCTTGGCATCAGCTTTTTGCAGTCAAGGCCCTTTTTGACTTTGGCCAAGAATTTAGAATGATAGGGTAACAAAGGAGTAGGCAAGCTTTAAGTCAAGACAGGCAACACATTTATGACTTGTGTGCCTCACTTTAGTTAATGGGATAACAACTTCCCTCCTTATACCCTTTACTGGTTAACAGACAGACATGAAACATCTGAAGAAGCTGAACAAAGCCAGTTCTGGAGCCTTGTCCTGGTCAGTAACGTAGGGGTTGTTCCTGAGATGGTTGGACTCAGGCAGCTGTTTCCTTGCATTTGTAGACCACATTAGTTAGGGAGACAGTATATTGTTTCATTTTATGGGAGAAGCACAAGCAAATTACCTCTGTATTTCTGCTCAATTTCAATGTGATGCCATAGCCAACACCTCTTGTTTTTGTGCTATGTTTTAGTGCAGTCCAGGATTCCCTCTACTTTGTTACATTTCTCTCCCCTAAATCTCCTAGCACATAAACATAAATCATCAGGATCCAAATCATGAAACACCATTTTTCTGTAATGAGCTTTGATCCAGACACTCCTATGGCTCTGTGAGGTGTGGCTGGCAAGAATGTTTAGGATGGACATAGATACTGCTTCCAATAATTTTGTTTGTGAGAGTTCCTGTTTACAACGATCATTAGAGTAACATTTTTGTTTAGAAATATTCCTCCTCAGGTGTGATTTATTGAGTCTTTTACTCAGAGCAGTGAACTCAGACTTCATAGATCATTGTAACAATATATTACTAATCATTATTTTTATTGGAATAAAACCACATTGCTTTTAAGTTTATTGTTTCAGTATCTCCAAATGCATAGATTTTTGCATGCTTTACACTCTGCAATAATTTAGGAAAATAAATATCCCATTTTAGAATTTTTCATAGTTATTAAGATCATTGACAATCATTCTTAATATCACATAAACTCGTTCTATCTATTTAAGGCCTAAAATTTAGTAATTTTATCTTTTACTCTTTTTGCACTTCTATAATTTGTATAATTCATGGTAACAGAATTTTTTTTATTTTTAAAACAATTACTATTTCTATCAGAAATAAAGCAATCCTTCCTTTTTATATTTTCTTAAATAATTGCCTAATATTTTTTAATTACTTCAGTATAATTGTAATATTCTTATTGTTCAAAATCCCCATATTTTTGAACAGGAATACACAAATGATTTGAATTAAGAACCACACTTATATATAAACTATGAAAATTAAAAAAAAAACAGTAAAGACAAATGCTTAAATAGATGCATGCCTGAGGCCAGAAATGAAATCAAACAGAATTTCTTCTTAAAAATTACCTTGAACACCAAGAATATAAAACATTCCATATTTATTTCAAAACTATATGTTATACAGTATTATGCATGCATTCAATTTGATATACTTTTTAAAAGTTTATTTTTAAGTGTATTGAAGATTTATTCTTTTTAAAATTATCTCTTTTATTTTCTCCTTCTCCCTTCAACCTCTCTCATGATTTTCTTTTCTCTCTTGCAAATTCATGACCTCATTTTTATTATCAACCGTTATTATATACATATATGTATAAGTCACTAACAAAACAGAATTCCTAGCTACCATAATAAACATTTGTTCTTCAATTGACAGATGAGTGTAGTCTTCACCCTTCAGTAAGGAAACTTTTCTTTTTTATATAATTTATTATTTATTACAGTTTATTCACTTTGTATTCCAGCTGTAGCCCCACCTTCGTCCCCTCCCAATCCTTCCCTCCCTCCATCCCTCAAGTGGAAGACCTCCTCCCCTTACATCTGGCCTTATCCTATCAGGTCTCATCAGGACTGTCTTTCATATCTTCCTCTGAGGCCCGGTAAGGCTGCTCCCCCCTCACAGAGAGGTGATCAAAGAGCCAGCCACTGAGTTGATGTCAGAGACAGTTCCTGTTTTCCTTACTGTGGAGCCCATTTGGAGACTGAGCTGCCACGGACTACCTCTGCACAGGTGTTCTCCATGAATGGTCCTTGGCTGGATAAGACTTGTAGGCCCCGATTTTTTGGTTCTGTTGTTCTGCTTGTGGAGCTCCAGACCCTTCCAGTTCTTTCTATCTCCCGCTTCAGGGTAGGAAACTCTCTTAGCAGCAGACACAGACCAGTGCCAATAGTCAACCAACTGAAATGCATATCTGTGGAGCCCAGTCTGCATGGATACATCGGCAATATAACTCCAGCACCTAAGGTTCGCATGCGTGGGTGTGCGTGCACATGTGTGTATGTACGTGCTTGTGTGTGTGTTGTGTCATGTAGAGTCATGTGAGTGTAGATGCACATAGAGGCCAGTGGCATTAGAGCCCCTGGAACTGAGTTACAGGTGATTGTGAGCCACCCTACCTGCTTCCTGGAAATTGGATTCAGGCTTAGAGAGTAGTATGTGCTCTTAAATGGTGATCTATCTCTCCAGTTTTTAATTGAAATAAATTTGAAAGATATCATGAATTTTAAAAATATTTTAAAAGTAAACTTATTAGTATTTTATAAAATTGAAGTGCATATTTTTTCATGTATTTCATAATTGCATTTTCTTCCACATGATTTATTTATTTCAGATAATAATGAGAAGTGTGTAAAGGAGTACTCCTTTTACCAGCATAATAGGGAAAATGTGTTATTAAATAAAATACAATACAGTGTTTTAGATTATATGCAGTTACTATGGAGCGTTATACATATAGCAATTGTAAAGAATACATAGATTAATGTATATATAAATGGATAATTAGAACAACTAGAAGATAAGCCAAACTCTCTAAATTTTATTAGCATACATACAATAAATGAATAAGCGTTCTACTAAACACTTAAAACAACACGTGCTGCTTTTATCAGGGAAATTTGGGTGGAGGAATAAATGATGGAATCAATGTTGAAGATTTCCAACTTTCCTCACTTGTCTCTTTTTCACACACACACAAAAATATCATCTGTGTTGGAAGTTAAGAAAAGAAGAAAGAAGAAGAAGAAACCAAAAACAGAAAAGAAGTAAGGAGGAATCTATTCCTAATAGATCAGAAAGCAACTGCAAAATCAATTGTCATGAATTTGGGTTCAATGAAGAAATTTCATAGAATTTTTTAAATATATAAATTAAACTTGATGCCCATTATGCTTACAATTGATGCTTTAATTTGATAGACATTTACAAATGCACTAAAATAAGATATTTTTTGGAGCAGACAGAAAAAGAGACAAATATGCATGTAGAAAGTATCTATGCTAGTAGAGAGTGCGAATAGCAATCCAACTCTGCCGCTAGAAAAAAGGTAATAGATTGACCACAGTGGTGAGTGAAATAAATAATAAAATCAGCTGTTTTTTTGAATGTTCACTCTGTGTCAGTTACTACCCTGCTTTCATTGTATTACTTCATATACTTTTGGTGACATCCCTATGGGGTATCTCCCATTTAACAGATGTGTTGTCTGAGGCATGAAATGTTGGGTATACTAACTGAACTGATCCAAGAAGAATATTAGCATAATGAAAATACCATTTGGAAAACATTTTCAAATCCTTTCATAAGAGCAATAGGATGTGAAATATTGAAACACAAATTGAAGTTGCAATATGAAAGCATAAATAAAAATGTAAAGTTGTATTACAGAGAATTTAAAAGAAGATTTGATTAAATACTTGGAGAGAGTATATTTTTAAATGACAAGAAAAATATTGAGAAAATTTCTATTAACCTTGTATATTTTTTAGTTTTTAATTTAATTTAAGTTAAAATCTTAACTATTTTACTTTTGAAACTCAACTAAATAATTTAATATTCATTTAGAAATATAAGCAGGTTAAAGGTTCAATATTTAATGAAAGGAAAAAAATTAATGAACATAGTTCCAGCCTTACCAGATAAAAATAATAATGTTTGGGGCAATAGGAAGACATAAAGCAATAAACTTAGAAAGAAACATTATCCCATAGCTAGTGATAATAGATCTTCCAATACAGTTTTGTTTGGCTGTTGCTATACTCACTTGTTGAGTAAGTCATAGTGAGTGTAATTACAACACACAAAACATTCAGAGCATTGGGTTCAGGAGTGGTTGGCTCAAGGCTCTCCTTCCTGGTCTCTGTTGTTTGTCTAGTGTTTGAGTTGGTATTTGTAGCACAGTAGTAAACCAGGTAGATTCCACCAAGATCAAAGAAGTCTGTATTATGACAAAGGGATGCCACAAACTTTACACAGTATTAAAATTTACATCAGTCTATTTCTCCTCTGTTGCTATGCAATGAGGCAGCTTAACTTCCCAAAGAAAATGCTGTGGCATGATGAAATCAAAAGACATTATGATGATCAATGAGAAAACAAGTCTCAGATACAAATGAATAGTATATGTACATAGTGATACACATACACACACACACACATATTTGAATGGTTGGTATTTAACAATTCTGTGCTGACTTCCTGGAAATGATTGTGGTACTTGTACTGTTTAGACATCAGGAAAACTAAAATGACTGTGAGAGAATGATGGGGTGAACAGGTCTCACATTCCTCATCTGGTAGCAATTGGGACATAAACAGTTGGGACCTAACACAGGGTCATCAGACTGTGTAGAATCAGAGCAGTGTCTAAGAATACCTTTGTTAGCTCTCATGGTAAATGTATATTTGCTTAACTTTAGTGTTAAGGTATTCAGCTCTCCTGGATTTCAGATACTACTAGGTACCATCAGCCTGAGTGGCATTCCGGGATCTTATTGCTCTCCTAGAGGATGCAATGTGTATTTTCAATAAGATACTGTATTTTGCAAGGTATTAATGTGCTCCCATTCTAAACTATTTTGTCATAACCTAACAGTAATGTATAAGACAATTTAAAAAGTTGAATCACAGGAACTCAGTGGCAAGCTCTTTGACTCCCTCCACCTCCCTAGGGGAGAGCATCCTTACCAGGCCACAGAAGACGCAATGCAGCCAGTCCTGATGAGACCTGATAAACTGTGGTCAGGTGGAAGTGGAGGAGGACCTCCCTTATCAGTCGACTTGGAGAGGGGAAGAGGAGGAGAGGAGGGAAGGGAGAGTGGCATTGGGAGGGGCTGTAGGAGGTGGCTACAGCTGGGAGACTAAGTGAAAAACTACAATTAATATAGTAAATAAAAATTTAATTAAAAACAAACAAAAAAGCTGGATTGCTTATATTTATGGTTGTGAACTTAGCTTTTAAAGGCTGAGCCATTTCTCCAGCCCTGATGAGACCTGATAGGTTAGGGTCAGATGAAAGGGGAAGAGGAGCTACCCTATCAGTGGACTTGAAGAGGGGCAGTGAGGAGATGAGGGAGGAAGGATGGAATTGGGAGGGGACAAGGGAGAGGAATACAGCTGGGATAAAAAATGACTAAATTGTAATTAATAAAAATAAACTTAATTAACTTAAAATAGCTGAGGCTCAGAAAGATAAAATTGACATCACAAAAAGAAAAAAGGAAGCATTCATAGAAATATTCAAAAAAATAAAACTGTAGGAAGTATGACATAAATTCATGGTATATATTTTCAATGTGTCTACTGTCTTTGCACTTGTTTTTTCTGTCTTTGAGTGCATACAAATACTTTTATTTTTACCAAAAGGCAGATATAACAGCTCCTTTTCAAGAACCAAAATGTTTCCCCATGGTTGGTTGTGAATGCTTAACTCACTTCTCTTGGACTTTGCATCCATGAAACCTTTTTGGACCAATGCATGCTTCTCATAGTTGAGTTAGGAGAGTGACGTGATTCCTTATCCACATGTGTGTTTTTACCAATTCTTCTCTCAGGTTTTCCTCCAGAATTTTGGAGGTACAGTTTGTGTCTATATGATGAATCGCCTTTGACAAATTATCACCACACACACACGCGCACACACACACACACACTTTTTTCTTTATTTCATGGTCTGATTTCCTACCAAGGATATAAGTTCAGTATTGAAATCTCTAGCATAAACTTTGTACTTGACAAAGAGAAAGCACCCAATTAGAAACACATCATCTGAGAGCATGGAAAATCACTGATCTTGCTAAACTTCAGTTTACTTAAACTTAAGATCAAGTTATTAACCCGCACCATAATGTGCTGTCATGAGTGTTAAGTGAGAAAATATATGTAAAATGTCTAGCATATTTCCCAGCCCATATGGACACTCACCAGATGATGAGTTTGTGATCCCATGAATATAGATATGAGGATTATGAATTCAGATTTATGCCTGAGCTCAGCTCTAGAAAGCCTTATAGCGCTGTTTTACATGGACTAAAAGTGAAGGATGGGTATAGGAATTGAATTCTTAGTAGCAGAAGTATTAACTCGACTTATGGCTGATTCTGGCTGTTTTGGATGGCAGTCTTCCAGCTAAATGATGCAGAATACATGACTATGTTCAAAATACCCTGAGGCTGATTAATTGCTGGTTGCTGACAGGCAAAGGGGTGTGTATACTACTTAACACCCTGACCCTACACTCAAAACAAAATAAGATGCCACTTGATTTTGTCTCCTTCTCATTAGCAGTTTTGTAGGTACTGTAATTATATTAATGAGCATTTTATAACACTTTAGAATACAGAAAGCACCTTCTCACAAATTATCTCATCCAAGCCTCACAATCCTTCAAATGTTGAAATGAGATTCATGTAGGCAGGTAAGTTAGTTGCATAGTAATTAAAAACATTCTATAATAACAGAATAATCACATTTTCCCATGAGCATCTTCTTCACCATATATATGGACTAGCTGTGTTAAAACAGAGGTCAGTTGACCAATGGCTCTCAGAAAGCATGGGCTAACAGCCATGCCACATAAAAGATCTGGGATTCTGGAGCCACCTGTATAGTTCAAGTAGCTCTCAGAAGTATACCTCAAGGCGAGGACAATTAAGAATTTACCTGCTCATATTTCTAAGTACAAGGAGTAAATAAATCAAATGTCTAGTGAGGGAAGACAACTAACTGTCTCTTCTGATGGCACCCTTATATGGCAGAGAACAGCTAACCTGCAAAGGCATTAACTCCATTCATGATATTACTTAATGGCCTAATTATCTCCAGAACTCACATGGGAAAATAGGTTTTAGTGTATGAATTTTGGAAGAAACATTAAGTCCACAGCACCAGTGATCACCAATTGTATGGTTTATTTAATTGTACGGTGTAGGATGTTGGAGTAGGTTGCTGTCTGTCTAGACTTTTATTCTGGGAACAACAGTAGGACATGCTTAATGCCCAAATGAGCTAACTTCTCTTTCACGAACCAGGAGGGAATGACCTAAGTAAATATGAAGTTGGTAATAATTTTGTGGCCTCTAATTCATAGAAAGAATGCTAGATAGAAAAGGGTTTCAGGGTAGGGATCCCTAAAGATAAAGGATGTTCCTCACTTTTATCTCTCTGTTGGTATCCACAGTTATACTTTTTACTCATTTAAATAAGCTGTCTCTCAAAAAACAGACCCAATCTGAAGTAACTTATGGTTAATGTGGTTCTTGTACACTTTAAGTCTGCTCCTTCCTTTACTACAGGTACTGTTCATGGCTGAGGCAATCAATAATGTCCTACTTTACCTATTTACTTCATGCATCCTGTATGTTTATGATGGAAATATAATTATTCTAACAGGTGGTAGCCAAGTATGTATAATATACAATCAATAACAGTATCAATTCTAATAATAATTTTAATAATAATACTTCCAGAGGGCCAAATTATACAGTTCCCCACTATGTAAAATACAGCAATAGTTATAGAAGAGATATGTGTGCATTTGTTGTAGTGCTAACAACGATTTGTAGAAAATAATAAATTTGATGGCAAAATAAGAAGTAGCTTAGGCTGAGAGATTTCTCCTTGCCATGTATGTGTGGACTTTTCTGTCTTACTGTGGTTTAAGCCTCCTACAATCCTCAGCAGTTTCATTTTGACCATTGGGAGATGCCAGAAGAGAGGCTCTCAAGATCAAACAGCTACACAATTAGTTCTGCATAGTTCATGCCAACATACCCATGTGAAAATCAAGCTAAGACTTTTTCTAGGGTATGTCATGTATCCCAAGATAACCATGTGGTAATAGAGGGGTAAAGCCTCATGATATCATTCTCTCTTAAGCTGGTAAACCTTTCTAAATTGGTGTTTTACAGGTTAGAATTTAAATCACTGTTACCAGATACTTGATTTAATATAGGTTTTTGAAATAATGTGTAGAATATTGCTCTATATTTTCACATGCCTGCAGAAGAATAATAGTTCATATATCCAAACTATCAGTTCCTTCCCTTTATAAATAATGGTGTTAGTAATAATCAAATCCACTCTTTTCTTTTTTCTTTTATTCTTCTTTTTTGTTTTATTTTATTTTTTATTAATTACAGTTTATTCACTTTGCATCCCCCCATAAACCCTTCCCCCTCCCCTCACAATCCCACCTTCTCTCCCCCTTCCCCATGCATGCCCTTCCCCAAGTCTACTGATAGGGGAGGTCTTCCTCTCCTTCTTTCTGATCCTAGTTTATCAGCTCTCATCAGGAATGGCTACATTCTCTTCCTCTGTGGCCTGGTAAGGCTGCTTCCCCTCTTAGGGGAGCAAAGAACAGGCCAATCAGTTCATGTCAGAGGCAGTCCACTCTTTTCCAGTCCCATTTTTATTTGCTGAGTGTAATGAGTTTTGTGTTTACTGTTCTTTCTTGAATACAGTTGAATTATTCTGAAAATATTCTATTCAAACCCCAGGACGGTCTAGGTCTTCTAAGAACACAAAGCATCTGTACTCCTCTTCATTCCTTTCTTCCCTTACCCTCCCTTTTGTGTTTTGTTACAAGGGAGAAATCAATCTTTCTAAGCATCTGGTGTGCCTTCCCTGGGCCCTGAACTTTTCTATTTATAAATGGCAACCAGCAACCAGAAGGCCTTCCTTCCTAATCAAATTGCTATCCTTAGCATCCATCCATAATAGCCACTGCTCTCCAACTTCCACAGTACTTTTCTCTGAATGTTCAGGGCCATTACAATAGGTTGCCACTGGAGAGACTGAATGGGTAGCTCATTAGCTGCATAAGCCTACATATGTCCAAAGAGAGTTTGTGTGTAGCCCTACAATTTTCCTTTGTTTGTTCTTTATTTTGTTTTCTCTTTGGCTGAGGTTGATTACACTGGAATCATTGACTCAAACAGAATGGAAGATGTCCCCAGGAAAAATCATCCCATCCTAGGCCCCAGGGAGGAAAAGCATAACATCTCCTTTTTGTATCTAATGAATACTTATAATTACTGAGTGGTGATACATTTTTAAGAGTCTCTTCCTATGTCACTACACCATCAGCTCCTTGAATAAGGAGTAGAAATGCTTAAAACCCACCTTATAGATAAGAGCTCTTTCTCTCTTTTTGTAACCTTCTATTGAGTTGGATTATCCTATGCTCACTTAGTTACCAAGGGATAGCCTAAGAGCATTTGAAGCTATCCCAAGGTTGGGCCTTAGAAACAAGTTCAGAACCAAAGACCTTCAGTTTCTCTGCCACTCATTCTTTTTTTTTTTTTCTAAAAGTAAGCCATAGAGACTAGAATTATTCTTTTCAATGTGAATCATAGAAAGTGTTGTTTCTTTACCACCAAACCAGGTATAAACTGCAATTGTAAAATTGAATTTCCTCTTCTCTCTTAATTTAGAGCTAATAATGAAGAAATGATCTGATGGAATTTGCTTGATTATAGGTCAAAAGACCCCTAATCTATAAAGAATCGTTCAATGTATAGCGGTGGAAATGAACACTGTGCATGAAGAGACAAAAAGAGCCAGAGCAGAACATCCTTTGTGTTTCATTACCTGCTCTATCACTGTTTGATCATACCCATTCAATTAGATTAAATAGTTGTCCATGACTTTTTGAACAAAAATGGATAGTGTACCCAGAGTCTTTTGTTAAGCCTGAGAATTGCAATAGAAAATCCTAGTCCACAATTTTTTGAGACAAATATGAAACAAGCATTAATTAAATACTGGATGGAAGAATGGGCTCAGGCCAGGAACATTCCACAGTTCCTAGAAAATGGTGAAGAGTCACATCTTGCAGAGGCTTAAAAAGGCAAAACTTTAAGGCATCTGTAGTTCCCATCAGGCCCAATCAAGAGAAAGCATGCATCCTGACTTAACTTCCTTCCTATATCTAATTAAGTACACCCAGGGCAGTTGAATCAAACACAATTGTTTAAGAGAGCAAAAACATTTAGCTGTTTATTTCCAAAGAACCACGGCCCCCAACATTACAGAAAATTATTTGTCATGGGGATAGTAAGGCTTACATTTTAAGTTTCTTCTAGCCCAGTGGTTCTCCAGCTTTCTAATTCTGTGACACTTCAACACAGTTGCTTGTATTGCATTGAATCCAAACTATAAAATTCCTTTTGTTACCACTTCATAACTGTATTTTTGCTACTGCTATGAATGATAATATAAATATTTTTGGAGATAGAGGTTTGCCAAAAGGGTTTAGACATACAGGTTGAGAACCATTCTAGACACTTATAACTGTTTCCCCTTTTCCACTTGCTCACAAGCCTTTGTTGTTTGTTTTCTTGGGACATTCTGTCTATGGTGATAGGGACTCTTATCGATGTTTTGACTAGCACTTCACTGATGAATAATAATGTTCAACATTGTTTTAAATATGTATAGGGCATCTATGTTTCTTCTTTTGATAGCTTTATTTTTTCTTCCTTGGCTCACTTATTTAATGAAAAGATTGTCCTTTGCTGTTTATCGGTGTAGTTCTTTATATCCTAGTTATTAACCACCTAAAGGATGTTTACTGGATGAGGACTGTCTTCTTCCATGATGCAAGGTGGCACAGAGATCCTTTGCTCTGCAGAAGCGGCCAAGTTTCACAGGATCCTGTTCACCAATTCTCAGACTTCATTTTCATACACTTGGAGTTCTTTTCAAAATATTCTTGCCTTTGTCTTTATATTTAGTGTCCCATGTTTTCCCCTGATAACTTTAAAGTTTTGAAGTTTTATATTAAGGTTGTTGATACACTTGGATTTTTAGAAAGGATGAAAGAGAGACAGATTGAATTCCATTCCTCTACACATGGGTATCTAGTTTCCCTAGAACCTTTTATTGAAAATGTTGACTTTTTTTCCACCAGTGCATTCTTTCATGACATTTGTCCAAACATACATACCGAGATCTGTATGTGTATACATCTGGGTCCACCTCTTTTACATTACTTTATCTATTTTCTGAATCCCTGTCACTAGGATGCTCTAGTAAAGTTTAAAATCAGCTATTTTGATTCCTCCAGCTCTATTTTTTGTAACCAACATTACATTTGCAATTCAGCCTCCTTTTGTGTTTCCATATAAAATGAATTTTGAGATTGAGTTCTAGTTCTGTGAGGGATATCATTGGACTTTTCCTGTGAATTATATTTACTCTGTATGATTCCCTGCACTCTCACATATGAAAAAGGGGGGAGATAGTAAGATTTGGAAAGCACAAGAGCTCCAAAAAGACCAAATAGATCAGGGCACAGGTGTCTTCTATAAGACTGTTTCTCTAACCAAGGACCATGTATGGATACAAACTATAACCCCTGCTTGGATGTGGCCTATGGTAGCTCAGTACCCAACTGGGTACCCCAGTAAGGGGAACAGGGACTATTTCGGTCATGAACTCAATGGCTGGCTTGTTGACTGCCCCCCTCTGAGGGAGGAACAGCCTAACTAGATCCCAGAAGAGGACATTGCAGCCAGCCCTGAGGAGATATGATAAGCTAGGGTCAGATGGAAGTGGGGGAGGTCCTAACCTATCAGTGGACTTGGAGGGGGGCAGGGAGAAGATGAGGGAGGGATAGGGAAAGTGTGAGGGAATGAGGGGGGACTACGGCTGGGATAGAAAGTATATAACCTGTAATTAATATAAAAATAAATAAATAAATTACTTATTACAAAAAGATTTACTCTGTAAGTATAGTTTTTTTTTGGGGGGGGCAGGAAGGGTTAGGAAATAGCCGTTTTCACAGCATTAATTCTACTAACTAATGTAAAGCAGTCTTTCTATCTTCTAGTATCTTGAATTATTTTTCATGCTGTATTAAAATGTACAGATTATTTTGCTTTTATTTGTGTGTGTATGTATGTTCAGCTCTACATGTGCATGTGTATGCCGACATGTGTGAGAGTTTATGGGTTGCGGAGGTTATTGGGAGTTGTCAGAATCCATGGACTGGAGGATAAAGGTGTTTGTGAGACTGCTGATATAGGTACTATGAACCAATTTCTGGTTCTCTGAAAATATCAGCAAGTGCTTTACCTGCAGGGAGATCTCTCCACACCCTTAAAGCTGCTGTTCAGGTATTTTACACTTTGCAAGTAGTGTTAAGAATCTAAATTTTAAATTAAAGTGTATCAATTTAAGACACAGAAAGTATCTGGCATATAGATGGTGGTTCAAAGCTCCTCCCTTATTAAACTTCAAAACATCACATTATAATATTTGAATAATTTTATTAAAAAAATAAAACAAAGATGCTCAATCCCCATTTAGAATGGCAAAAAGGATGAACATCAGAAAAAGGA
The DNA here is from genome assembly GCA_028658305.1 of Pachyuromys duprasi. Lineage (NCBI taxonomy): Eukaryota > Metazoa > Chordata > Mammalia > Rodentia > Muridae > Pachyuromys > Pachyuromys duprasi. Next base: position 2,022,861 of record CM053743.1, read on the forward strand.
GAAAACAGGGAACAGGACAGGAGCCTGCCACTGAGGGCCTCTGAAAGGCTCTACCGTGCAGGGTATCAGAGCAGATGCTGAGACTTATAGCCAAACTTTGGGCAGAGTGCAGGGAATCTTATAAAAGAAGGAGGAGATAGAAAGACCTGGAGGGGACAGGACCTCCACAAGGAGAGCAACAGAACAAAAAAATCTGGGTACAGGGGTCTTTTCTGAAAGTGATACTCAAACCAAGGACCTTTCATGGAGATAACCTAGGGCCCCTGTACAGATGTAGCCCATGGCAGTTCAGTGTCCAAGTGGATTCTATAGTAATGTGAACAGGAACTGTCTCTGACAGGAACTGATTTGCCTGCTCTTTGATCACCTCCCTCTGAGGGAGGAGCAGCCTTACCATACCACAGAGAAAAACAATGCAGCCAGTCCTGATGAGACCTGATAGAATAAGATCAGAGGGAAGGGGAGGAGGACCTCCCCTATTAGTGAACTTGAGGATGGACATGTGTGAAGAAGGGAGAGAGAGGATGAGATTGGGAGAGGACAAAGGAGGCAGCTACAGGGGGATACAAACTGAATAAACTGTAACTAATACAAATTAAAAAATTAAAAAAGACATCAAAACACTGTAGGTATTCAAATGGCTCAAATACAATGAAAAGATCCATGACAGCACAACACAGATAAAGGAGAAAGATTCAGCACAATTTGCATATATGCTTTCATTACAAGCCTGATATTAATGGAATTGCTCCATTAGTCCTGCCACTGCTTCTGTGATGACAATTAATGACAATGACTGGTGCTTTGCATGAGCTGTATACATGGCCAAAAAAACTTAATATTTGTTAATCCAACAATCCTTATTAACTTCTTTTATAAAATGAGGAGAATTAGACTTGTAAAATAAATTGACCTAGATGATGAGCTGAAGTTTAAGGAAGTCAAGATATGAAAGATGAACAAACCCAGGGCTCATGGATGCAATTGTTCTGCTTTCTAACCAACCACTTCTTACTGTTTCCTTTCTTTATGATCTTGCTGTTTCTCTAAATACCACTATTCAGGCTTTAAATCTAAATGGATTGTGGGGAACAGAAAGAAGATGGTGCTATTAAATGATTGGAGGTTTTTTTGACTAGACTATACATGAAGGGCTAAGGAATTATTTAATATGCTTAATCTGAGATCCTCGGGACATAGCTGCCAGTAAAAGTGACACTCTAGTCTCTGACCCTTCATCTGTAAAATGAGCTTAATAAACATGAATAATATTGTGTGAATATTTAAAAGATTAAGCCATTTATGAGTTAACTAATAAGTTTCATAGCACAGTATCTAAGAATTAGTAAGAATTTATTTATTTTTTTAGTTGTTGCTACTGCTATTATTATTAAGGCAAAGTACACTGGCGTTTCCTGACCTCCACCTGCATTTCTGGCTTTTATCAGATAAACATTCAGTTAAGTCTAGGCTGGTTGGTTTCAAAACTAATGTATGGGAGTAAAATATATGAGAGCCACCTCAGAAAATAAATTTTGTGACAAAACATCCGTGATTATTTCTTTATTTTCATTGTTTTATTTTTGGATGTTTTTTATTGTTGTTTGTTTTGATTTGATTTGATTATTTAAATTTCTTTTGTTTTCTCATTTGTCACTTTGAGCAAAGGTTCAAAGCCTTATTTTATCTAATTATTTTTTATTTTTAAAAATAATTTATTTAATTTTATTTAATGTACATTGGTGTAGAGATGTCAGATCACCTAGAACTGGAATCACACAGTTATGTGCTGCCATGTGGGGGCTGGGAATTGAATCTGAGTCCTTTGGAAGAACAGCCAGTGCTTTTAACCACTGTTCCATCTCTCAAGCCCCAGAATTATTTATATAAGAACAAGACAAATAAGTAGGGAACCCCAGCCATTGGCTCAGACATTTATGGGAGTTAATTGTGTGCATTAAATATTATTACACTCATAGTAGTATTTGATGTATAGTAGATCCTTTATTGATGTTCAAGGTACAGATTCAGTCAAGCTCTACTAAAGCATAATAAACAGTAAATACCTATGTCATGCAGCTAAAGAATAATCTTAGTCTGGAATTTTCAGTACAGTGGTGAACAAGAATATAGCTTTGGTTCTAAAAATTTTAATTGATGGTGGCATTTCAAATATTTTCACATCAGTATAGAGGAAGCAAAATCTTAATCACCAAAAGCCATCTCTACTGCTACCTCTTCTGCTCCTATCATTTACTCTACATTACTTATATATGGTAAAGAAAACAGTATTTCTCATATTCACTGATTAGTTGTTTCTTTGTTTTGTGCTATTCCTTTATATAGAGACTAATCATATAATTCATAATATAGAATTCATGTCAGAAAACTATTTTTAATAATTCATGGGATCACGTTGAATCCATGGCATGCTTTTGATATCAGCTTCTTCTCTGATTATATATAGCACAATTAGTCGTCAGAGAGAGAATAGCAGTTGAATAAAGTTTTGTCCAAAGTGACAACCGGATGGAAATTCAAAATCATTATCTCATGACGTACTCATCTTTTCCCTGTGGCTAAATATAACTCAAATATAGCCAAGATATACTAACTTCTTATGATAACTGGAACATATGTTAGGATGCATTCAAGTGGTACGTAGAAGATTTAATCTTTTCAAAGCCTCCCAAAGTTTTCCTGGGATTGGCTAAGGTTGGAAATTTAATTTGTGACCTGTAGTCTATCAAAGCACAGAAAGCACTCTGTATACGGGTATATTTCTGCATAAAAAACTCTCACCAAATATGGGAGTGAAACAATGTAGCCATCTCATTTGCATGTTTATTTTGTTCATTTGTCCATTCATTTATTTCAGTGAAGAATCTCAGACAGTCCAACCCTGCAATTACCAGCGTTAATTCTCAGTTCTCAGACTAAGTGACCAGGATGTGCCATGATTAATTTTAAAAACAAGTGGTTAGAAAGGCTCTTTAAACATTAGGTGCTTTGAGAAGTTTGCCACTGACAATGTCCTCTTTGGTAGATTCATCATACCAAAACCACATACTTTCCCTTGTTAGCTTGTTTGATCTATTTCTAAACTCTTGATGTCTCCAGGATTTGAATTCTTCCTCTACAGCAAGGGATTGGTTAAATTTTGTTAATGTCCATATTTCTTAATATTATCATTTTATTATTAATCTAAAAATCATAGTCAAAGAGAAAAAGGATGTCTGATAATGAAACATTTTCCCCGTTTAAAATTCAGTGGTTTAAGGACCATGGAAATAGTGGACTCTGGCCCCCTAAACAAATGTAGCAGATGGGCATCTCAGGCTTCATGTTGGTTCCCTAGTGAGGAAGCAGGAGCTGTCTCTGACTTGGTAGACTCAGTTGCCTGCTTTCTGATCTTCCCCTGCTGATGGGGCTGCCTCCCTAGACCACAGGGGAAAAGACTCACTCTGTCCTGATTTGACTTCATGAGCAGGTCTCGAGGGCAGGCGTCCCCTTATATGAGAAATAGGAGAAGGGGAGGGAGGAAGACTAAGGGAGTTTGGGACTTGGAGTAGAGGAGGGGGGATACTATCAGGATGTAAAGTGAATAAATGAACAAATTAAATAAAAAATAAAACTCAATGGTCTCTTGTGTTCTTGCTTTGGAATTATCTTGTCCTCTTTTTTTTTTTTTCCTTTTTCCAACATTACATTTCTTCCATCTTGTTTTCTACTCTCAAATTCTCCATCTCTTTCTAGGTTCATGTACTTGAAGCTTTCTGCTTCTGGACATTTTTCCTGTCATGTATATTCTTCTAAGCTTGCTATCTCATCGTCTAAGCAATCCTCTCTGACTACCTTGGTTTCTAATAGCCTTCATGATCTTGTCACTGAAATTTATTATCTACTGTGTTTTCTTTGCAGCAGTAGTTGGAAACAGTTTTGTGGAGGAATTATTATCCAGCAAAATGGCTACTCTGACAAGGGATCATATCCAAAGTCCTAGGCCTATGTGATACAACTAGAAAACAGATATAACCTTAGTACACACCTTTTTTCGCTCTGCCTAAAACACTGACACATCTGTAGTACACACCTTCTAACTGAAGGGCAGACAGACTGACAAATCAGAGAAAGATATGACAGAATGACTCAGAGGTAGGATTCCTCCAACTTTCAGCAGAACAGGAAAGGAAAGACAGTTTAGATCCCTGAAGCTCAATTCAGTTTTGATAAGTTTGTGCAGTCAGAATATTGAATGATGGAGAAACTGTGGAGAGCTGCTTGTTTGTCAGGATGCTTTATTATTGTGCTCTCAATGAAAAACATTTTCTTACCCTGTCTTTCACCGGAATCAGGGATAGACAGGATGTGTTGCCAAGGTCAGTTCCTTTTGTTTGAAACAGCAGGCAGGATGTTTTTGCCAAGTTCACTTTGTTTTGTTTGTGTGAGGATCGTGCAGACAGGTGATGGAGGTACACAAGTTTGACATCTTGATGAACTTTATTGTATCAAAGTGCTTTGCTCTTACTATAAAAAAGGGACTGTGGAATAAACCAGGGTGCCTAGTTTCTGCTAGAAGCTCTCTTGAACAGATCCCATGTATGGTGTCTTATTTTTTATTTTATTTTATTTTTCAGTCCTCACTCCCCACCCAAGAACTGCTGACAGTGCTGGCGGGCTCAGCAAGAAACATTTAAAGAAATGGTCAACATCCTTAGTATTCAGGGAAGTACAAATAAAAAGGACTCTGGGATTCTATCTTACACTCATCAGAATGGCTAAGATCAAAAACTCAAATGACAGCACATGTTGGCAAATATATTGGGAAAGGGTAGCAGTCCTCCATTACTGGTGGGAGTAGAAACTTGTACAAACACTTTGGAAATCAATCTGGCACCTTCTCAGAAAAGCTACCTCAAGACCCAGCTATTCCATTTCTGGGCATATATCTGAAAGATGTTTCCATCATACAAGAAGGGCAGTTGTTTAACTATGTTCATAGCAGCTTTATTCATAATAGACAAAAACTATAAATAACCCAGATATCCCTCAACCAAAGAATGGATGTAGAAATTATAGGGTATTTACACAATGAAATACTACTCAGCTATTAAAAACAAGAAAATCTGAAATTTTCAGACAAAATGATGGAATTAGAGAAGATCATTCTGAGTGAGTAACCCAGAACCAGAAAGACACACATGGTATATACTCACATATAAGCCATATAATACAGGATAAACATACTACAATCCACAGACATAACAAAGCTAAATATGAAGAAGGACTCTAGGGAGGATCTTTAATTTTCATTTAGAAGGACAAATAGAATAGACACCGGAGCATTTGAAGCATTGAACAAAACGAAAACCTACCATAGATGTCTTTTGAAAGACTCCACCTAGCAGGGGATCAAAGCAGATGCTAAGACTCAGCCAAACTTTGGGAAGAGCACAGGGAAGCTTATGTAAGAATGGGAGAATAGAAAGACCCCGAAGGGACAGGAGCTCCATAAAAAGATCCACAGAGCCAAGATATCTGGGCCCAATTTTTACAATCAGTGTAGTCAATGCAGTTTAGTTTGTGGAGTTCAGAAGCAGTTTTTCCAAAAAAGAGCAATTGAGAAACAGAGAGAAACCAATATGTATCAGTCAGCTTAGAGAGGAGTTTTGAAACAGAATAGCTTAGTTGAACCAGCCAGCCAGAGTTCATAAAGAAATAGAAAGGATCAGTTTTTTTTTTTTTTTTTTTTTTTTTTTTTTTAGCAGTAAGTCTCACAGGCTGAAAACATTCAGGGCCTTGCTTAGCAGAGGGAGCCTGGAAGCTGAAGTCTTCAAGGGCCATAGAAACAACATTTACAAGTTTTGATCTTGTTTGGTATGAATCCATTGTCTTTTTTCTGCCACATAACTGAACATGTCTTTTCTGAGGATAAGCAGTTGTATTTCCTGTCCATGGTAAAATCCTAGCTTGTTAGCATAAAGCCTGGCACTTGCACACTATATATGTACACATATACTTATATGTATATACAAGTATACATATGCATATATAAAAATTGTATGTGTATATGCAAATGCTGTATGTGTATATGCATGTATGTATGCACAGACACACAGACACACATATTTGTTAAATTAGTAACTTAACCATGTGTATATACCAATGATCAATTAATTAAGACTCGAGATCAAGCCTCTGACAAAGGGCGAGAGTAATGATAGATCTGGGGGAGGTTGTTGAGACTTGGGGAGAATAAGAGCTCCACAAAGACCAAACTGAGCAGGGCACAGGGGTCTTGTAAGAGACGGTTTCTACAATCAAGGACCATGTGTGGTTGTGGACTGGAACCCCCGCACGGATGGGGCCCATGATAACTTGGTGTAGGGCTGAAGACCCTATTCAGGGAAACAGGGACTGTTTCAGTCATGATCTTGATGGCTGACTCTTTGACCC
>CM053743.1:2029816-2055189 GCA_028658305.1 Pachyuromys duprasi
TTAGGTTTCGTCTTTTTATGGCATCCTTAATTTCTTGGATGTTTTGTGCTTGGGATTTTTCCGATTTTTTATTTTCCTTCAGTGAGGATTCCATTACAGCCAGCATATCCTCATCTCCCGAGATTTTCTCTTCCATCTCTTGTATTCTATTGGTGATGCTTACCTTTGTCGTTCCTGATTTTTTCTCTAAGTTCTCCATTTCCAGGTTCTTCTCCCTTTGTGTCTTCTTTATAGATTTTAATTCCGTTTTCATGCTTTGTACTGTTTCTTTCAATTGATTGACTGTGTCTCCTATTTTGGTGGTTTCCTCTCTGTCTATCTTTGATTGTTCCTCTATGTGGGCGGTTAATTTCTTCTCCATTTCTTTGAGGGCCTTCTTCATTTCCTCTTTTTGTCTCTCCTCTTGTTCCTCCAATATCTGCATAATCAACGCTTTAAGATAATTTTCCTGTGTCTCTGCTGAATTAAAATCTCTGCTGCTTTTGGGTGTTTCTGGTGGTGCCGTGGTGTCCTGATTTTTGTTGGGTGAGTTCTTTTGCCGATTTCTGGGCATTTGTTTATATATAATCAGGGAGCTGTTTGTGCTTTAAGGCTGTACTTCAGTCTGAAACTGTCAGTCTCTTGTGTCAGGAGTATTCTTCAAGAAGATCAGGGATTTCTGGTGGTTTGTTATTGTTTGTTGTTGTCTCAGTTGAACTCTTTGTGGACTCTGTGTGTCTGGCTTCATGATCTGTGCTAGAAGCTGTGAGCACTGCAGACTGGTCACCCCTCTGATCTGGAGGTCTCGCTCCTCAGTCTTTTGAGATGTCTTTGCGCTCAGCCCTGAGCTTGTTGCTAAGGGCTCTCCTCTGGAATGGAGATTTGTCTCCCCCTCCTGGGCCAGGGGCTGTGCACCACGGTCTGAGATGATATTTGGGGCACACACAATGGGTTTAGGTTGGTGTGCCTCTGCTGAATACAGGCCTGTCTGAAATGGTGCCCGAGGCCTTCTCTGTCTGTCCTGTGGACACACACAGGGACTGAGGTTTTGGCCCTCAGTGTGCGGTCTGGTCAAGATGGTCCCAGGACTTTGTCAGTCTGGGGTGGCTCCTGCGTTCCCTGCACGCCCACTGCACACCCGTGGGTTGCAGCAGAGCTCAGGTTCCTCCGAGACTTGCCTGCGGACTGGCACAGGGCCTGAGGTTTTGCTGGTGGAAGTGTGTGGCTCAAGCCCGCAGAGTGCAAACTAGTCAAAAAGGTCCCCTGCCTTTCTCAGAATGGGGTGGTTCTGGCGATAGGTTCCTGCCCGCTGCACACCCATGGGTTGAAGCAGAACCCGGGTGCAGTGTGCGCTAATAGGGTGCAGTTTGGTGAAAATGGTACCCGGTTCCTCCTCAGACTGCCTGTGAGACTGTGTGATCCAGTCTATAATGGTGGGTTCGGGCGCCCAGTGCGGTGGGTGCTTGTTCAGATCAGAGCTGTGCGCTGCTGGTCACCCGGAGGTTTTTCCGGGGAATAACTGGGTGTCCCTAGGGTTTTCCCACTTGATTTTCTCACTGTGGGAGTTCTGCTCACCTGGCAATCACAAATGCTGGCGTTTTAGTTCCCAGAGTTCAGTGTCCTGGTCGCTGCATTGTTTCTGCTGTCCTACTCCTCAGACACAGTGTCCTCTAGTGGCAGCCATCTTGGATCTCTCCTATTTTAAATATTTAGTTAAAGTTTAAGATCATGTTACAGTTAATTTTGTTTTAATATGAGTAAATGTTTAAAAATTGTGCTATGTTCTGTGTTTTCTTGATTAAATTGTTTTTGAGCATTTGTTGAAAATAATTGAAGTCAGATGTATAGATTCACTTTTGATTTTGCAACATCTGTATCACATTCTCTTCTGTCTGTTTCTGCTCCCCAGAAATAATATATTACAGATAATTGAGTCTTAAATTCAGAAAAATAGTTGATCATATATGGAAATTCCTCCAACTTCCTTATTTCAAAAGAAGCAGCTCCTGTTGGTCAATAGTATGACTGTAAATCATTTTCTTAAATCAACTCACTAGTTTCTAGTAGGAATTTTTCTTAACTTTATACTGTGATAACATTTAATCTAAATTCTAATTTCGAAATAATAATCATAATTCCTCCTCTAATCCCTTAGTCCTCTGTTTTCTTTTTCTTCTTTTCTAGTTGGTGCTTTGTATAACATTTAGGAAGACAGTTAGCCAGAGTTTCATCAGAGTTTAACTAGAGTGGAACCAAGTGGACAGGCTGGTCAACCAGTATAACAGAATAGAAAAAGATGCCTTCTGAGTTCTGACTCTTTATAGCTCATGATGATTAATAAAGCTTAGAGTAATGTGTTATACATATAGAAATAGGTACAAATGATTTTAATATAATCACAATAAGGATAGTATAGAATTACTAAATGTAAAACAATGTTAACTTTATTGAATCTGTTTGTGTAATTGTAGTTATATGCTAATAAACTTCAAATTATGTCAGGCAGGCAGTTGACACCATCACTATTTACAGGATGAAACCCTTAAGCAGTATATGAAACTCCTGTTCCCATGGGAAAAAAAAATGTTCTTCAGAAAAGCCTTAGCTTTGCTTGAAAACATTTCTGCTGACTAATGCCTACACACATTATTACCTACAAGCTGTGATTTAAGTTGAGAACCAAACAAACTCAGAGATCTCGAGCTGAAAAGTCAATTGTATCTATATCCTAAGGCACATATACTTGTCACCAAGTACATGCCCATCAGCAAAAGTCAGATTATAAGGGATGCCTAAGGTTCTATACACTCACCTGTGCTTATGCTTTCAAGATGCACAGAATCAATTGAGGGGACATAATATAATCACAGAACCAACAAGTTAAAAATAATATGTACAGCATAAACATACAAATATAAAGATTGTGTGGTTGAGGGTGTAAACAATGTCTAAATATAAAGCATAGACTCTTCTTCTACCTTAGAGCTGTTCTTTTTGTCTTCCTGTATTTTGTTGTGAGAGAAACCCATAATATTTTGCATTAGACTGCATTTTCTCAGCCACTTAAGCTATAAAAATGTACAGGGATGAAGGAAGTGGCTAAAACTACAAAAAATCAGAGACTTTCTCTTCACCTATCATTTCAGGGTCATGGAGAACATGTAAAAGAAGGAAGTTCATTAATAAGATGGAGTGTCATTGTAATATATTGAGCAAATGAACTCTCAGAGAGCAAAGGCAAGATCCAAAACAAAATACTACTTTGCTACCAGAGAAGAGAATATTTGCCCTTCCTGACAACCTGATTCCATTAAGCTCGAGGGTAACTTCTATGCTTTATGCCTTTCCACTTGCCTTATATTTGGTTATAGAGATCTATTCTTAATATGGCATTTGATGGTAAAGTAAATATTTTTCATTCATTTATTTATTTAATCACTTTATAGCTTGATTGGTAGTCCTCCTTCCCCTCTCTACTCTCCTTCCTCTCACACTCATAACTCCCTCTGCAGATCCCCCCTTTTCTCCTCAGAGAATGGAGGTCCCACATGGGTACCAAACCACTCTGGTATATCAAGGAACAGCAGGACTAATGACTTCCTCTCCCACTGAGGCCAGAAAAGGCAGCCTAGCTAGGGGAAAGGGATCCAGATGCAGGCAACAGAGTCACAGAGAGCCCATGTGTTGGGAACAAATGTGGCTTAGAGTAAAAGACTCCCCTCGCTGAGAATTGCTGACCCCCGAAAACAACAGCCATGCAATAGGAACCGGACATTCTAGAGATAAGGAAGCTCCCAGAGGGAATGACATTTCAAGATCAGAAGCTGCCCAGGCGGAACCACTCCTCTCACAGGAATTTTACCTTCCCCCTCCCTGCTCCTCCCTTTCTCCGCTTTTAAAACTGGTGCTTCTCACCCCATTAAACAAGACCTTGACAAGGAAACTGCTTGGTCCTCCTGCCCGTTTTTCTTTCAGGCTTGGATCCCCTCGGACCCCATGAATAACTAGGTCCCGTGGGTCAGGGCAGGTGGTGCCCAACCTGGGGCCGGGGTACGAACCACAGCCAGAAGGAGACCTTCAAGAAAGGACCCTGGTCGCCAGCATCAAGGCCTTGGTAAACCGAAAGTGACTTTTAGATGGCAATTCATGAAAGGTGCGTTCTCACCGCTCACGGGAAAAAGACACGTTTGGTAAATGACATCTCCGTCTATAAAAATGGGCCAAAAATTATAAAAAGAGGCAGTCTTCATTCGTGACCTTAAGGCCTCTTTCAGGGAAAGAGGAACTAGAGTTAAAAAGAAGGATCTAATTATGTTTTTCATCTTTGTGTTAGAAGTTTGCCCTAGGTTTGTTGTAGAAGGACCAGAGATTAATCTTACCAAATGAGATAGGTTGGAGCCTATCTCAATAAATTATTACTCTGAAAAGAGTTTGTAAGACAGCAAAGCTGTCAGAGTTAGATTAGAAGATATTCTTAGTAACAGTAATAAACATTTCTTTTAAGGCATTAAGTAGTAAAATTAAACAATATCAGTAGACTAACATCCAGCGTGTGTGATGTTTTAAAATAAAGTATAGAAGTTAAAATAATGCCCTTAAGGCACTAGGTAATGGAATTAGGTAATGCCAGCTGATGAACAACTGGTGCATGTGGAGGTATGATAAGCTAAAACTATGCCCTAAAAATGTATAAAAACTGCAGCCTGAGCTATGTAGTTGCGACGGGCTAAACTCTTAAGTGAGGAAGCCACAAGATCGCCAATAACCAGCCCATTCCCCAATGGCTGCATGAAAAGCCTAGACTACCTTAACAAGCCGGTCCAGGACTGATCCCTACTCTGTTTCCCTCCCCACCCTATCTCCCACCTAGTCCCTCCATCCATCCACCTCTGATTTCTATTTTATTTCCACTTCTGAGTGAGATCCAAGCATGCTCCCTTGGATCCTCCTTGTTATTGACTTCTTTGAGTCTATGGATTGTAGCATGGCTATCCAATATTTTATGGCTAATGTCCACTTATAAGTGAGTACATGCTATGTGTGTCTTTCTGGGTCTGGGTTACCTCACTCAGGATGATATTTTCTAGTTCCATCAATTTGTCTGCAGTTTGTATGAAATTAGTTTTTTTCTTTTTTAATTTGTTATTATAGCATATTCACTTTGTATTCCAGCTCTAGCCCCTTCCCTCATCCCCACCTTCCATCCCTCATCTTCTCTTATGGCCCTCCCCAAGTCCACTGATAGGGGAGGTCCTCCTCTCTTTCCCTCTAGCCCTAATCTATCAGGTCTCATCAGGACTGCCTGCATTGTTTTCTCTGTGAGCTGGTAAAGCTGCTCCCCCAATAGGAGGTGGTAATCAAAGAGCCAGCCACTGAGTTCATGTCTGACTCTCCCTGTTCTGATTATTAGGGAACCCATTTGGAGACTGAGTTGTCATTGGCTACATCTGTGCAGGGGTTCTAGGTTATCTCTATGCATGGTCATTGGTTGGAGTATCAGTCTCAGAAAAGACAAGTGGCCCAGATTTTTTTGTTTCTGTTGCTTTCCTGTTCCCTCCATGTCTTTATGTCTCCCTCTTCTTCCATAAGATTACCTGCACTCTGCCCAAAGTTTGGCTATGCTTCTCAGCATCTGCTTTGATAACCTGCTGGGTAGAGTCTTTCAGAGGCCCTCTATGGTAGGCTCCTGTTCTGTTCCCTGTTTTCTCTCTCTTCTGATGTCTATCCCATTTGCCTTTCTGAGTGAGGATTGATCATCTTACCCAGGGTCCACCTTGATTAGCTTCTTTAGGTGTACAGATTTCAGTGTCCTATATTATATGTCTAATATCCGTATATGTCGTTCTGCTTCTGGGATACATCACTCAGGATGATCTTTTCTAGTTCCAACCATTTGTCTGCAAATTTCATGATTTCCTTGTTTTTAATTACTGCATAGTATTCCATTGTGTAAATGTAGCAAAGTTTCTGTATTCATTCCTCAGTTGAGGAATATCTGGCTTGTTTCCAGATTCTGGCTATTATGAATAAAGCTGGTTGAGCAAGTGTCTTTGCTGTATATCTTGGATATATGCCTAGGATAACTGGATTTTGAGGAAGCACTATTCCTAATTTTCTGAGAAAGTGCCAGGTTTATAGAGGCTGTACCATTTTATCTCCATTACTTCATTTTTTTCAATCATTTTACAGTCTGCTTGCAGATTCCGTCCCTTCTGTCTTCCAATTCTCACCCTCATATTCCCTTTCCCCAATCCATTTTCTTTCTCCTCAGGGAGAGGTACCAACCCACCTTGGCACATCAAGTCACAGAAGAGCTAATGGAATCCACTCCTAGTGAGGCCAGAAATGGCAGCCAATCAAGTGGAAAGGGATCCATAGTCAGGCAAGAGAGTCAGAGACAGTCCCACTCCAATTGTTAGGGGACTCACATGAAGACCAAGGAGAACATCTGCTGTATTATTGTAAGGGCATCTAGGGCATCTAGCATCTAGCCCATGCATGCTCTTCCATTGGTGGTTGAGTCTCTGTGAGCCCCGTGAGCCTTGATTAGTTGACTCCATAGGTCTTTTGGTGTCCTTGACCTATACAGCTCTCTCAATCCTTCCTTCAGCTCTTCCACAAGACTACCAGAGCTTTGCCTATTGTTTGGCTTTGGGTTTCTGCATCTGATTCCATCAGTCTCTCAGCCTGATTCCATGAAGCCTCTCAGAGGACAATTACAATAAGCTCCTGTCTGCACACATAGCATAGTATTATTAATATTGTCAGAGTTGTTTCTTTTCCATGTGGTTCGTCTCAATTTTGGCAAGTCATTGGCTAGCCATTATTCCAATCTGTGCTCCTTCATTATCTTTGCACTTCTTGTGGGCAGGAAAAAGTTTTGTTTGGGGTCATGCTCCTTCTCTTCACCAGAAGTCTTGCTGGCTACAGGAGATGTTTATGTATTAATTAATAAGTCCTTGGACTTTCAGAAGTTACACTAAAATAAAAGAAAGTGATCCTATACTAAAATGTTTCTTAGCTAAAGAATTCTCCCATGGGTCAGTGGGATTGTGTGGATTATACCTAGATACCTGGAAGGCAGGTAACATGGGCTGTAGCAATGAAAATATATCCCCCTCAACCCATTCCCACCTTTCTCCTGCTTTTAATAAATGTCCTCTATTACCTGGCTAATACTCTGTTTTTCACCTGGCTAAAACTCAGTACTGATGAAGTTATGTTTTTTAGTCTCACTTATTGACATGTGTTTGGGGCAACACGGTGCAACTGAAATTAGTATAGAAATGTCAATTCCTTGGCTAATTATATGTAAATTATTTCCTATGATACCACAAATTTATAAGCAAATTCCTTAAGGAATTATGAGTAGATATCGCCTTTACTTCAACAATATCTTCTAAGTTATTGAAAATCAAACAATGCTTGCTTTAAAGTAACTACAGAATGGTATCTTACCCTGAGGCCGAATCCAGAGGTAAGAAGGTGTTATTTTTAGATAGATAGATTATTTCTTCTGCTTCAACTTTATTTTTTATTAAATGAACTTCAAAAAGTAAATACAAATGCAAGCACTATATCTTTGAATAAGACTGCCCAAACAGCCAAGTAATATTGTTTTTTCCCAATTGAATACCATCTTCCTCAAAGTCAGGAAAAATTCAATGATAAATCTCTTTGTCCATGGAGTGACATGGAGTTAGATATACCTAGAGTAACAGAGGTCTAACTTTTCAACTGTATACAGTTATCTTTGAAGAAACTATTATTTAAATGGAGAAAGTTTTTGTTTGACTAACTTGCTCAAGAATGTGAACATTGTTTAAAATTAACTAACTATACTTTATCAAAGTCTTTTCTGCAAACTCTTTCTGAGCATATTACAGATACTATCTTACTTTCCCTGACAAAAAGGCTTATGATACATACCACAGTTTGTATTATTTATTTTATTATTTCTCGAGTTCAGGAACTGGGGCTCCTAGCTATGCAATGATGTGACAGAAATTTCTAGTTATTAAGTAATAAGCAGTAACCTGAATTTAAGTTTGAGTCCCTTCTGCAAGATCTCATCCATCCTTACTTTCTTAAAGGAAACTCCTCTTCCTTTTAAAGAGTCGGATATCAGGGACAATTGGCAAATCTGGCTTCCCTTCTGTTAGGATACTGATGTGATCAGGGAGAGGATGCATTTACTTGACATTTTCTTAAGTTTTACCAGAAAAAAAGGTCACAATAATATAAAATAGAAATTAGAGATTTCTGATGATCATGAGGAAGGACATAAAATGAAAATCTGGCTGTGCCATGTGACATTTTTTAAATAAAAACACTTAAAAGCTAATTAAAATATAAAGGGAGGACATGAAGTTGGGAAGAAGCTATGATGAAGGGTCCTAGAGCATACCGAGTGATGAAGGCAATCAAGATACATTATCTACATTTATGAAATTTTCAAATAATAAACGTAAGTTTAGGAATCTCAAATCTTTCCTGTCTCAGTAAAATAGCTGAACATCTGAAATACAGAATATAATCCATATAGCCAATAATTGTTCCTGAAGCTCTGTTTCTAGAATTCTGGTCTTATATCGTTTTTTTCTGCTAAGATGCATATTTATGTTAGGAGAAATATATGTATATGTAAATATATATATATATATATATATCCTATTGCATTCATTTTTAAAGGACTACTCAGACTTGGGCATATAGGGCACATCGGGAGAAAATAAAAATCCATAATTCATGAAGCCTGTTGACATACTGTCTTTCTGATTTACCTTCTAATTGTGTATTCATTGCATTCATTTTCCACCAAAGAACAAAATTTTGAGTTTAGAGACTGCTTAATGGAAGTTGTCAAATAAGGGCAGAAAGACTGTGCCCTGACTAGCCACAGGAGAATCAAAAACAATGCAAAGACATACCCTTCCCAAGCATTCAGCATCCCATGCCAATCAAATTGGGCCATAGGTCAAATCAAATAATTAGGTTTAAGAGAAATTTTAGAAGTACAAAAACTTCTAACTGTAACAACAAATTTTTCATGTGACTCAGCATGTAGATATAGGACCCCAAAACTTCCAGAAATGAAGAATATACCTTAACTGTTGGACTGTCCTTAAACTTTGGAATATCAGAGATTTCAGTGCTGGGAAACAGAGATCCTTGTAGCTTCCTGATTAGTCAGACTAGTCAAATGTGTGAGCTCTCAGTTCAATGAGAAACCTTGTCTTGTGAAAATGAGGTGGCAGGTGATATGGAAAAGGCCAACCTCAACCTCTATATGTGCTTCCGTATGTGTGTGCATGTGTATATTCACATACACACATGTATGCTGCATACTCACAGAAAATACTGGGAACTGTTGTGCTGTTTGCCTCTCATCATTTATTTTATTATTTTTTTTCTTTGTATCTTTTCCCATCTTACCTAGTGTTTATTTTCTAATAGTCTTTGACATGGTTTATTTTGTATCTCAACTTGACAAGATTTAGGGATGCCCAGAAATTTGATAAAACATTATTTATGAATGGTTTTGGAGATGTTATGACATTGGAAGTAGCAGGTAGAACAAAGCTATAATCCACCATTGGAGAAATGAGTTACCATTGATTCAGATACACAGGTAAAACATAAATCAGTGGAGGCTTGAGTTACATGTCTCTTTCTATCTATATATATATATCTTTACATATTTTATTTTTCTGCAGATCTTATAAAACTTTTTAAAAAATGAGCTTATTTCATTTCAAAGTTTAGAATATGTTTGGTTCTATGGACTGTGGTAAAGGTCATTACTAAGAATTTGGTAACCTAAATATGGATGATAATAATTTTTCTGGGTAATTTCTTGACTTCACTATTGAAGATATCAAAAGAGTATTTTTTTTTCTTGATGTCACCTGCCTGCCCTTTCATTGATGCACATCTCTAACTGGAGGCAAGAGTTTTCTTCATTCCACTGTCTAATCATTCTATCCAATGGATTGAATTCTATCTAAAGCATTGAATTGTTACATGCAACTGATTGTACTGCATGCACCAACGAATCTAATACGATATCTTTTTGATATTAAAAAAAAAGACTCCTAAAGAGTTGAGGTAAAATGGCAGAGAGGATAACATAAATTAAAGAAAGATATTAATCTATACTGTGCATTATTCAATATATGAATATAAAGTTAAGACAGTTGCTTCAACAAGTGGTTAATTGTCTGGTGTCAATTATTTTCTTTCATTCATTACTGATATGATTTTGGACAAACAAACTAGGTCTTTGTAGCTTTATTTTCCTCTTTTGTACATTATTGCTCTGAATACTCATTTCAAAGAGGCATGGATGAAATTCAATGAGAAGACATGTAGAATCTATTTATTATAATGCTTGGCCTACATTTAGAGTTTAATAAGTTTGGGCAAAAATTCAAGAAATGGCAATGCTGATAAACAATGTGTCAAGGAATAGAATGCATGAAATGGATTTTTCTTTGTCCTGAGTTTAGAGACAGCGGCAATCTGCTGAAGTCCAGAGGATACGAACAAGCATTTGCAGAGGGGTCTGCACAATTTCTCTGGCCAAGCATACTAGGTTAGTAATATTAAAAAAAGAAGAAGAAAAGAAAATCTGAAAGAAATAAAGAAACAGAAACCTGCTGTCCAAGCTGCTAGCTGGAATTGAAAGATACAGTGATGGTTAGAAGGCCTATTTAGTAAAACCAGGAAAAATGCATTGGGAGTGAATCATTTGTCTGGACACAGCGAGCTGAGTCAGGGAGAATAGACTGTCACATAGGCAGGTTGAACTAAAGCCAAAAAACATTGTTCAATGATTGCTCCAAGGAGCACACTCAAGCCAGGACTTAGTACAACTTCTGTGTCCCTAAGTACCCCCAAGTTTAAATTTTTCCAAATGTTGTCCCAGTTAGCAAGCAGAGACTGCAAAGAGAGAAAATAAAGCAATGAGTGACTTCTAGATAATTATTGATGGTATCTAGGTGTCTTGTGCAAGAGGACTCCTAAGAGAGGAAGCTATTATGACTCAGTGTGGGGAAACAACATGTAAAAAGAGCTGATTATTCAGCAGTTCAGAATTCTGTCCTTGAAGTCCCTCCCACACTTTGTTGTTTCAGGCAGGCACTAAGAAGTACAGACCCAGAGACAGCAAGCTTAGTGAGAAAATGTCTATCTTGATGACTTTGAACCCTGGCTCTCCTGACATTTTCAATTCAAAATAAAGAAGTAGTTTTCTTAACTCAAAGATGAAAAGATTATGACTAAATTCAAGAAAATGATTATTATAATAAATAAATTACTAGTCATTAAAAATCCTAGTTCATAAGAAATAATGCTTGAGGTATTATGAATAGAGAATTCATTGAACATAGTTGTCCCTGTCTTTTAACCTGAGAGTATTTTTTAATATAATTTTTTATTTATTACAATTTATTCACTTTGTATCCCAGCTGTAGTCCCACCCTTTTCTCCTTCCAATGCCGCCCTCCCTCCCTTCCTCACTTCTTCGCATGCCCCTTCCACAGTCCACTAATAATGGAGGACCTCCTCCCTTTTCATCTGATCCTAGCCTATCAGGTCTCATAAGGACTATCTTTCATACTCTTTCTCTGTGGCCTGGAAAGGCTGCTCTCCCCATCAGCAGGAGGTGATTAAAGAACAGGCCAATCAATTCATGTAAGAGCCCCTGTTCCCCTTACTAGGAAGCCCATTTGGAGACAGGTGCCACAGGCTACCTCTGTGCAGGAGTTCTAGGTTATCTCCATGGATAGTCCTTCATTGGAGTATCAGTCTCAGAAAAGACCCGTAGGCCCAGATATTTTGGTTCTCTTGTTCTCTTTGTGGAGCTCCAGACCCTTCCAGGTCTTTTATCTCCCCCTTCTTTCATAAGATTCCCTGTACTCTGCCCAAAGTTTGGCTATAATTCTCAGCATCTGTTTTAATACCCTGCTGGGTAGAGTCTTTCAGAGGCCTCTGCGATAGGTTCCTGTCTTGTTCCTTGTTTTCACATTCTTCTGATATCTATCCTGTTTGCCATTTTGAATGAAGATTGAGCATCTTACCCAGGATCCTGAGAGTATTTTACAGTATTAAAATCTTCCTGTTTTCTTTCTAGCAGAAAGTAAAATTAACACTCATTGAAAGCTATATTCCAGGTTCCCTTGCATGCATCTTGTATGAAACAATAAACTTGCACAATGGTATTCAAGGAGAGAACCACCTATTTTAGGTATCTGAGATTGGAAGGCTTATTTTCTGCCAACTTGACTTAAGGTAGAGTCTTTTGGGAAGAAGTTACATCATTTGGGTAGTTGTTTTTATCAGACAGGCCAGTGGGAATTTTCTTTATTAATGACTGATGTGGGAGGGACCATTCAACTGTGTGTGTTGCCTTTCCTGAGTAAGTGAGGCTGGGTTATTTGAGAAAGCAATGTGACTTTTATTAATTAAATGTTTTTTTTCCTCTTCAGATAGATAATAGTATGAGTCCTTATGACTTTTTCATACATCTTTGTTATTTTCCACATTCCTTCATCTATATTTATCTCCCTTTTTGTCCATAATTACAGCCTCCTTTTATAGTCCTTTTTTGTCTCTTGTACCCTCCTATTGCCTTCTTTCGCTCTCCCTCTATACACACGCATGTCATTATCTCTTTTTATTTTCCTGGGTTTTGTGCTTACTACTGGTCATATCAGAGTATGCAAAAGAAGATCAGATGCAAAAGAAGATCTAAGTTATGGCTTTCTGGGTCTGAATTACCTTATTCAATGCTGTCTTTTCTGTTATCATCCTTTACCTGAAAATTTAAATTTTTAATGATTGAATTGTATCTCATTTCCATCTGGGCTGAAGTGCTTAATCTAAGAACAATAAACTAATTAGCCAAAACTCCAACACCAAGTATGTGAGGCCCACTTTTGACTTGTCAAAGAGGCTCCCAAGGCATTATTAGCTACTGCTGCTATCTTAGCCCCAGAAAAGTAGAATGTTAATTCCATATTGCTGAATATACCATGCCCCTCATGCTGGTCCCTGCCTGTATTTCTAGCAAATGTCAAGAGATATTATATTCCATTTAATTACAAATTCACCTATGTGGTGTAACCATTTCCACTGAGATTGAAGCATTCCATCCTGCAGGAAAATCATTAAAATAAGACTCTCAGACAAGTGTCTGTGAAGAAGAGGAGACTAGCCAACCAACTTGATAGAAGGAGAGGTGAGCCAAACTGCCCAGAAAAATTAAAGGCCATCAGAGCTGCCTGGAAAAGACAGTATACAACCTATTGATCAGTGTGTAGTCTGTGCTGTGCAGGGTATTTCAGGAGTTTCAAGCTTGTAGCTTTTGTGAGCTATAAGTCATGCTTGAGTGGGCTTTGGTGATGCAACTATCTTTGGGTCATTTGTCCTGTGGTAAGAAATCTCTTACTCATATTCCTTTAAGAAATCTCAATAAAAATCATTGGTTCAAAAAGTTGAACTTTTTTGGTATCTGTACATTGATGCATCATCAGTTATCCATATGAGGTGAGTAAATGTTTGTTCATACCATTACAGGAACAGTGTTACAGTATTACAGTATTACTTGTTTCTAAAGAGAAAACATTTTTTTTTCCTACTAAGCTATCCCAAACAAGCAGTTAGTCTTGTTCTCTGCACCCTAGATGCAACAGGAAAGAACCTAATTTGGGGACACATTAAAAATCTGATTTCAATGGACAGCTATTACACTTAAAAGGGCAAAAAAGAAAGAGAGAGAAGAAGAAGAAGAAGAAGAAAAAGAAAGAGAAAATTATTCTATGAGAATCCATTGCACAAACTGGCATCCAACAGGTAATGTTAGCAGATATTAAACAATGGCTGAGATTTAATTACTTTTATTGTCCACTTTATTGTGTGCAGAATTTTCTTCATTTTTACTTGGTGGCTCTTTGGATTATGTTTGTTCTTTTTAAATTTTTTTTATTTTTACATTAATTACAGTTTATTCACTTTTTATCCCAGCTATAGTCCCTTCTCTCATTCCCTCCCAATCTCATCCTTCCTCCCTTATCTCCTCCTATGCCTCTCTCTAAATCCAATGATAGGGGAGGTCCTTCTTCCCTTCTATCTGACCCTAGCCTATCAGGTCTCATCAGGACTGGCTGCATTGTCTTCTTCTGTGTTCTGATAAGGCTGCTTCCCCATCAGGGGGAGGTGATCAAAGAGCCAGCCACTAAATTCATGTCAGAGACAGCCAGAGTTTCCCTTATTCAGGCACTGGACACTGAGCTGCCATGGCCTACATCTGTGCAGAGGTTCTAGGTTATCTCCATGCATGGTCCATGGTAAGAGTATCCGTCTCATAAAAGATCCCTGTGCCAAAAAAAAAAAAAAAAAAAAGATCCCTGTGCCAAGATTTTTTTAGTTCTGTTGCTCTCCTTGTGGAGCTCCTGTCCTTTCCAGGCCTTTCTATCTCTCCTTTCTTTCATAAGATTCCTTGCACTCTGCTCAAAGTTTAGCTATGATTCTCAGACTCTCCTTTGACACCCTTCTAGGTAGAGCCTTTGCCTCTTGGGTAAGCTCCTGTTCTGTTCCCTGTTTTCTCCCTCTTCCAATGTCTGTCCTGTTTGCCTTTCTTAGTGGGGATTTGTCATCTTACCCAGGATCCTACTTCTTGCTTAGCTTAGTTTGATGTACATATTTTAATATGTTTATCCTATATTATATGTCTAATATCTACTTATAAGTGAGTATATACATTTGTTCTTAATTAAACAAGTGTTTTGTACCTTTTTCCTGTGTATGCATCAGAATACATGTTGCCCGTGATTATTTGAAAAATAATATATTATTATAGAAAAATTAGATAAAGAACAGTAAGGGAAATTTTCCAAGAAGTATGGGTGGATATCTCAAGAATTCAGAGGCATTCTAATTCCATTTTAGGTTCCCAATCAGTATGAGTTGAATGTTCTTTGTTTATCTACCAGAAAAATGGGCTAGGACAAGTAAAGGATAAGAAACCCCACTGTGGCACAAGAGAGAGACGTAATAACCAACAAATGCTTCTTAAATGAATGCTGAAATTTTTTCCTTATATGTGAAAACAAGTCTATTATTAAACAGTGTAACATATAGTGATCACGAAAAATAAATAAATAAAAAAGTGAATTACTCTCCACTGATATACAATTGGGGAAATGGGTAATGTTCTATTATTTTTTTTCCAATCAGAAATCTTCTTTGTGCTTTAGAATTCTTGCTGCCATATTTTTGTGCCTCTTTTGTGTGCATGCTGTCATTCTTGCCAAGCCTTCATGACTGTACTTAAGTTTGTGCTATGAGGGATGGAAAGAAAGACGCCAAGTATTTAGTAGCTATTTCTGTACTTCCCAAAGAAAACAGGGGGGCAAATTCATATACTAAAGACACTCTTGAAGACACTCTTATCTTTGGACAAGTAGAAGAGACAGAGAAAAATATCAGGAATTGAATACTCAAACTAAGCAAAACATGAAAACACAGGCTCTTTGTAGGAAGTGGTTCCTCCAGCGCGGTGGTCTCTTTTCTATCACTGGAGTCCCTAATGCTTATCAATAAACACTTTCACTTTACCTGAGATGTTTTCTATATTTTAATTATTTAACCAAGATATAAAACCCCCACTTTCCAGCCGGCATCACTAGAAGATTCATCCCCTCCCTGTTTCCCATTATTCCCAGCCATTGAAGTTCATGAAAGATGACACATTGAATGTTTATGAAGTTGTGTGTCCACTGTTATTTGAGTGTATATCTTTCAGTGACCCGTATGTCCTCTTCCTGCCCATAACACAGATGTCTGCCCTTATCAGAAGTCACAGATAGAGAAGTAGGTCTTCGGCTTCCAGTAGATCTGGATATGAGCACAATGATTTGAAACAACAGAGCTCATGTTTGGGG
The DNA here is from genome assembly GCA_028658305.1 of Pachyuromys duprasi. Taxonomy (NCBI): domain Eukaryota; kingdom Metazoa; phylum Chordata; class Mammalia; order Rodentia; family Muridae; genus Pachyuromys; species Pachyuromys duprasi. Next base: position 2,045,740 of record CM053743.1, read on the forward strand.
TGCTCTGAGAAGGTCTTTATGGTGGCAGAAGGGATAAGCCTTTTTGCGAAAAAAATTAAGAAAATAACAGATTTAAAGTTTGAGTACTTTACTGGAGAAGAAATTTGACAGATATTCAAGCAAGAGGTTTTGCTGTTAAATGTCTCATCACTCTAAGTTCTAAATGCAATTTCCTACCTGTTGCCCCTTGGTGGATAGTTCATATCTACAAGCCCCTAGTTTGACCACAAACACTTGAGGATGGGTGGCTGGTATCTAGTCATTATACAAGTTATGTCCACAATATGTTTCCTTTCCCAGAAAATGCTATTACTATTGGCACCTGCCTTCAGACTTGTCCCAGAAGAACTAACCACACAAAGACACAAACAGGTCATATAATGTTTAAGGAAACAGCTGACAATTCAGGACAAACAAGTCACAGTGTATCTTATTATAGAGAAACTAACAGATGGACCTTGCTTCACAATGTAAGCGTTTCTAATCAGTGAGAGCTTCTCATAGAGGTACAATTGTTAGCATGTATGGCTCTGTGCACAAACTGGAAGTTGAGGGATTTTGTTAGAGCATAAAAATGGTGAAAAAAGAGTGGTTCATCTTCGGATGCTTAATGCACTTTTCTCCTGTTCATCAACCTCACTGAAATTAGGAATAGAGTGTAGCCTACCACTAAGCTCCCAGGGGAAACCTTCTTGCTAGTGCATTCACACCTCAATCTATGATCTTATTCTTTGCATCTGTCCTTCTTTCCTCCTAAACAGAGGATAGGTATCTACTCACTTCTGTCTTTCCTGTTCTTGCTCACACTTATTGATGAGATCTCCAGTGGTATTGTCCATATCTGCAGGACACCACATGACTCACAAGCATAAGGTAGAAATATTTCTTTATAAATACGTTTGCCTAAAGGTAAGAAACTTCAGGATGACCTGACTTCATGGTATCATGTGCATTTAATTAATTGTACTGGAAGGACAGGAGGCATAACTCTGTTGGTATCGTTTCCCTGAATATAAAATAAGCAGTCGAGCCAGGATATTGAGGATATGGCTCCTTGAATTTTTTGGTGAAGTTTTTTAATGACTCCTCAAAACCTAATACTTTCTGCATTGAACTTGAGTACTATGCTCTGTAGAAGTTTCCTTGACCTTAAAAATAATTCCTCTGGGACTTGCCTTCCACTGAAACTTCTTCTAAAGTAAGTGTGCATTCCCTCTACATATAGAATTTGATGATGGGCAGATTGCCTGAAAAGATATTTCACTGCAATTAGTTTTCTTTGCACCCTGTCAGAGGATTTCGGAGCCCAGAGGCAACTTCCACCAGGATAAAAATACTCTGCAGTGTCAGTAAAAGATATTCTTATATAACACACGCTGATTTCTCTCCCCTATTTTGCAACTACTCAGAATGGTAGGGTTTGCTGACATCCTCAAACAGGTCAACACGCATTAATGTTTACTCCCTTGTCTGATGTAAGCAGAACATTGCTAATTTCAACTGTTCTTTGTGTAAGTTACTGAATGAATAGCAGGTCAAGGATAAAAAAAAAGAAAAAAACTATATATTTTCATTTTTATCCATGGAAGTTTTTTCTTTAAAAATGAATATTTGAAAAATTTTAAAAACACTTCACTACAATAGAGATAAACATTTGGGGGTAACTACCTCCTGGGATTTGACAATGCATAGGTAAAGATTGTCAACACTGAGATATTTTACATGGAAAAGTGAAGATTAGACACATGACTAAGAAGTGTATCATGAGCTTGAAAAAAAAAATCTCACTCTACCAAAGGAGTAACCAGAGCCTAAACTAATAGTTGAACAAAATCCTCAAAACAAAGACATACATACACATATGTTTAAATGCATATGTAAATCAAATGCATAGCATCTGATTTAACTTTCTTGTTACTCTTGTCTTATCTTCCTTTCTAGGAATTATGAATGTTATGACTTATATAAGTATAATAAAAATTTATCTGTTTTCTGACTCTATTACTTTTATTGGCAACACGTTCTAAAATCTTCCATTTTGCTTCTGTGTTTCTATTTTTGATTTTAATGATGTGGGCAGTGGGCTGCCCTACTGAAATACTCAGTGCAATTTGATTGCTGTTAAACATTAAAGCTTTGATACACTGCTAGGGAGAGTCTTTCAGAGACCTTCTATGGTAGGCTTCTGTTCTGTTTCTTGTTTTCTTTTACTTCCCATGTCCATCCTATTCGTCTTTCTAATTGTGGATTGATCATCTTATCCCGGTTCCTCCTTCTTGTTTAGCTTCTTTAGATGTACAGATTTTAGTATTCTTATCTTATCTTATCCTATCTTATCTTATCTTATCTTATCTTATCTTATCTTATCTATCTTATAGTTCTGAAATCCACTTGTAAGTGAGTATAAACTGTGTATGTCTCTGCTTCGGGGATACCTCACTCAGGATGATCTTTTCTAGATCCCACCATTTGCCTGCAAATTTCATGATTTCCTTGTTTTTAATTGCTGAGTAGTAGTCCATTGTGTAAATGTAGCACAGTTTCTGTTTCCATTCCTTCAGTGAGGGACATCTGGGTTGTTTCCAGGTTCTGGATATTATGAATAAAGCTGCTATGAATATGGTTGAACAACTGTCCTTGTTATGTACTTGAGCATATTTTGGTTATATGCCTAGGAGTGGCCTCTGAAAGACTTCTGCCTAGCAATTTATCAAAGCAGACTCATAACCAAATCTTGGACAGAGTGCTGTCCAATCATATGAAAGAAGGGAGAGTCAATAAGACCTGGAGAGGACAGGAGCTCCACAAGGACCAAAAATACCTGGGCACAGGGGTCTTTTCTGAGTCTGATTCTCTATCCAAGGACCATTCATGTATATAACCCAGAAGCCCTGCTCAGACATAGCCCATGGCAGCTCAGTATCCAAATGGGTTCCCTAGCAAGGGGAATAGGGACTGTTTCTGACATGAACTCAGTGGCTAGATCTTTGGCATCCCCCAAGCCCCAAGGGAGGAGCATCCTTACTAGGCCACAGAGGAAGATAAAGCAGCCAATTCTGATGAGACCTGATAAGCTAGGGTCAGATGGAAGAGGAGGCAGACCTCCCCTGTCAGTGGACTTAGAGAGGGGCAGGGAGGAGATGAGGGAGGGTGGGTAGAATTGGGAGGGAATGAGAGAGGGGACCACAGCTGGGATACAAAGTGAACAAACTGTAATTAATATATAAAATAAAAATTTAATTAAAAATATTAAAGCTTTTTTCAATATTTCTTTGTCATTTTCAACAAATCAATAGGGCAGATTTTTTAAGGGAGTCATGGCATGCTTATGATTGAAATGGAGAGCTTTGTTCTACCAAATATTTTTCACAGTAGATTTTGATATCTGGTGTACATTTTCAGAGATTTGGCCAACATTATTTTTTCAATTATTGCAATGGCATTATTTCTATGAAAATACTTTCCTCATGTGTTTCATAGTTAACACAATCTTAATAAACCAAAACCTTGTATTATCATCTGTTTAGAAAACTAAAATTATGTTTTTTATCAAACAAAAGAAAAGCTATCCTTCAATCACTTTTCCCCATGTTTCTAATTTTCCATAAAAATATAGATTGCAAGTTTAAAAATTAATCAGAACAGGTTGTAATAGTTTATGAGTCATTTAAAATATCCCAACAATATAATTTCAAGTTCAAAAAAAAAAAAAGGAAGGAAGGAAACAGAAAAAAAAAAGAGAGAGAATTGGAAATCATCTTAGTACTCTTATCGGAAATGAATAATGAAGTAACATACGGACAGAAGCTACTTTTCCCAGCAATACTTCTTTGTTACAACAAAAACTTTGTTTCTCTTACTTCTCATTGTTCCGTCTCCTCCTCTTACCTTCACCATTTAAGTTAGTAGAGCACTAACAATAAAACACAATGCACTGTTCCTTTCTCTTGACTTGTATTTATCTCCTTGATTAATGGACAAGCCAAATAGGTGATCTAAGAAGCAGGTTAGTTACATAAAGAGAGTGAATCTAATGATGACTGAAGGAAGACAGCAGTTGTCTCCCTAGAAGGATGATATATGCTGTCAGTAGAGGTGGAATTTTGGCTAGGCCTTGCATGCAGAGCAGGTGTGGATTACAGGAGCAGATATAAAGCTCAGTTCTTGAATTAAGGGCAGTCCAGAGGACATTGAATGAGCAGGGAGAAATAGATTGCGGCCTTCAAGATGTAGCCCAAAGTCCTTCATATAGAGAATGTTGCCTGCAAGCCATCGCTCCCTCTTTGCAACAAATGAAGCCAGATGAAGTCTTCCCACTTAAGTGCTGTGTAATTTTTTCTTTTTGTATTTAATCCCTGTACCTTTTCAACACGCCACTCTATTCTGACTTATTCTGGAAGAGTTCAGGGATGTAAATCACTCTCATCAACACAATTGCTGTTGAAAGCTTCAACTATTGAAAAGATTTTCTTACTTAATATTGAAATCTGGAATGACTTTCGAGTGATTTGAGGAACATCTTTTAATCAGTGTTTGTAGTGATGAGGAGATTGTCTTATCTACATGGTTCCAATTAAAGACAGTTGTTATCAATTAACTGATTTTAACAAAATGATCAGAAAATGCGTATTTTTCAAAAAATAATTAAGTAAAAACCATGGATACTAGAATTACTGTTATGCAAACTTTTTTCAGATGCATATATGGTTTGGAGTTACAGACAGATATCCACGGCTTACAGTATCACACAAAAATTAGAATAATTCTGCCTGTGAATTATGAAATTTTAAACAAGATGTCAATAAAATGAAGAGACACATTAATTACTGTTGTATAACATGCCATTGAGTTTTGGGTGGTCTGAAATAATACAAAGCATGTCATGGTTCTGTGGATTAAGTATCTAGGCAAGCTTAGTTGAATCCTCTAGAAAGTCTAAAAACCTGATATCTTCCTTTCCAAAACTGAAATGAAGAAGAGTCTTACAAGCTCACTAAATGGGTATTTAAAGGTAATATATTTGATGAGTGGTATTCTGAGACATCATTTCTTCATCATGCAAGACTCTCCTACAACAGAGGAAAGGTTTCTGATCAAAACAAACCTCCATCGTAATAGACATTGATGGATATTGTAGGATGCCATCACAGCCTGCCTCTGAGAAGCAAGTTGGGAAGTCCAATGAACAATCAATAAGAGAAACTGGGACATATTTATTGGAAGTTGGAGACACTGAAATGAGTTGAGAGAACAGTATTTGCAATCTGTTAACACAAAATTCTAACAAGAATGGTCATAAAACTTAAGAAAAATATGCCAAAAGTGGCTGATAAAAAAGAAACAAACATAAGAAAAGAACAAGATAAACATAAGATAAACAAGATAAACAAACATAAGAAAAACAAGAACAAAATAAAACCAGAAAATAAATGATAGCCTGAAAGGAAAGTAAAACCAGAAAACAAATACAAGCATGAACTTCACATCTCTGAATGCACACTTTTTCTGCTTTATGTCAAACTAAGTTTTGTTCCCAAAGTCACCCCAGTGAGAAAAGGCTTGGGAGTAATTGGCATCAGAATTAATTTCCCAAGCAGTGAATGTGCAGCTACAGAGAATACACCTTACTGTTTATATTCTATATCATGCCTGACTGTCTCATTGGGCCTGGAACAACCTTTTTAAAAAGAAGTTTTGATCCTGTAGCCTGGGGAAGAACATGCTGCAAAATTCTTGACCTTTTCCAGTGTTCCTAGGGGCCAAAAGTGTTTAGAGAAGTGAAAAATTCAATTTCTCTGCTTGACTTGTCATTCAGACCTCGAAAAGAATAGAGAGACAGATAGACCATCAAAAATATTCTCAAAGTTTTGTTACAACTCCTGAAAAGAAGGGAAGGATTGGAAAACCAAACATGTTCTGAATTCCCATTCTGTCACATATGAAAAAGTATCTCTGGATTTAGTTGGGAGTTTCCCTCTAAATTATGTTTGAATATTTACCCTTTAAGTTGTCTACCATAAATAAACATCTACACTATTTCACATTTAAGGTTGCAATAAAATTTTTATGTCTTAATAAAATAAAAAGAAATAGATGAATCCAAAGCCCTCATTGTCATGTGATAATTTATACCCTACTCCTGGATAGCATATATAAAATAGGCAGAGATAACATGCTGTCCACTCATAGCTTTAAGAAGAATGCTAAAACTTTAATATGTGTTGGTTTTAACATGACTAAGGGAAACTTATCACATTACATTCTATTTGTGCACTAAAAATAGAATCTATAAATTGTTCTCACTTATCTTATTGCCTTACTCATTTATTTATTATATATTTGTTGAATAATGAATGAAAGTACACACATAACTCTGTTTTAAAACACACACTAAAAATTTCCTATTTTTTTTTATTTTCTTTTCTGCGTGTGTGTGTGTGTGCTTTCTCCAAAATAAATGTGCTCCTACAGGACCTGATAAAGTGACATGGGACAGGTAGATTCTAAAATCAAGCCATTGAGTGTGTTTATTAGAAGTAAATGCAAAGAAGTAAATGCAAAGGTGTAACTATCATTGTTCTGAGAATAGAAACCAGACAATACCTCAGACAACTTAATAATTTCCAATAGGACCTGCACAGATAATGTCAGACAGACATCCTACCTAACTTCTATATAGTATCTGAGGTGAGCATTTATATGGAAACCATGAAAGGACAGCCTTTGTCAAAATGCCTCTCAGTGTGATATGGTGGTTCTCCCTTTTCAGAGAACACGGAGAAGGACTGCAACAGTAGAAAGTTCTGACACAGCCAATTTGTGAGACTGTGGTGCTCAGTATTTTAACTCTGTTTAGAATTAGTGCTTCCTGGAGATCAGAGAAGGCAATCCTTCATCTCCAGGAAGTCAATATATATTCCAATCTGTTTGCTCATGAGCATAGCCTAAGCTGTTTGAAATGTGTTAAATTTGAAACAAAGGAAGACAGAGAACATTTTTTTAAATATGTTTACTTAATTAGTGTAATTAGAAATTCGGAAACCTCAAGTTAGAGACATTCAGAGTAACTTCCCATACCAAAGACACTGTCACATAGGGAAGCAGGTTACATACAGGCATCAGCCCAACCTTTCTATGTTCAATGAGCAGTGTGGGTGTTATCTTCAGCAATGCTGCCTTGATATCAGTTTCTGAAAAGCAACCTATTGCCTTGGCAACAGCCTGGTTTGTTTGGTGATATCCATGAGACCTTTTCAGGCAAAAACTAAATTATTTGAAACCAAATCTCAACATTGGAAGCTTTGTTTGGTGAAAAGACATGACAACCCAGTTGGGGTTCTATCTCCATCATTATGTGGAGACTTCATTAAGGTTGCCTTCATGTATTATAAGTTTTCACAGCACTAGACTTCCATTTCCCACTTCAAATGCCCTATATTTCTAGCTGTCACTTCCCTCATTCTCTTCTACAAACTCCTCTCCCATCCTTTTTCCCCACTCAATCCTCCTGTTCTTGTCGCTTCTGTTTCCTGGCGCCAGTACAACCACAAAATATATTCTATGTCCCATTCCTAGCTAGATCTATGTGTATCCTCTAGTCCCTTCCTCTGTGTCTAACCCCTCTGGATCTTTGAACTGTAGTCTTGTTATCACTTATTTAATGACTAATGTCCATATATAAGTAAAATCATACTATAATTTTATTTCTGGGACTGGGTTACCATAGAAAAAATCAGGATGATTTTTTCCTACTTCCATCCATTTACCTGCACATTTCATAATTACATTCTTTAATGATTTGGTAATACTCCATTTGGTAAATGTGCAAAATACCTTTACCCATTCTCTGTTAAGCAACATCTAGAAGGATTTTCAATTTCTGTTTTTTATAACTAGAGTAGCAATGGTTGAACAAGTGTCCTTGTGATACAATGAAGTGCCCTTTGGGTATGTGCCCAGGAGTGGTATAGCTGAATCTTGAAGTAGATCAATTCTTATCTTTATGAGCAACCACCACACTAATTATTATAGTAACCAGAGAAGTTTGCTCTCCCACCAGCAACAGATAAGTATTTCCCCTTCTCCATAGCCTGGACAGCATGAACAGTCACTTGTATTATTGATCTCAGCGATTCTGATAAGTATAGGATAGAATCTCAAAGCAGTTTTGATTTGCCTTTTCTCGATAGCTAAGGATGTTATTTTTTAAATGTTTCTCATCCACTGAAGTTTCCTCTACTGAGAATCAATTTTATTTTTCTTTCTTTCTTTATTTTTGTAATTTTAACGTTTTTATTTTATACTAACCACCGGTTATATACTTGGTATCCCAGTCGAAGCCCCCTCCCCCATCCCCTTCCTATCCCGCCCTTCCCTCCCTCATCTCCTCCCTGCCCCTTTCCAAGTCCACTGAGAGGGGAGGACCTCCTCCACTTCCTTCTAACTGTAGCTTATCAGGTCCTTCAGGAATGGCTGCAATGTCCTCTCCTGTGGCCTAGCAAGGCTGCTCCTCCCTCAGGGGACAGGGAGATCAAAGAGCCAGCCATTGAGTTCATGTCCAAAATAGTCCCTGTTCCTCTTACTGGTGTAGCCACTTGAGTATTGAGCTACCATTTGCTACATACAAGCAAGGGTTCTAGGTTATGACCATACTTGGTCCTTGGCTGAAGAGATAGTCTCATAAAAGAGCCCTGTGTCCTGATATATTTGGTCCTTGCAGAGCGCCTGACCTCTCCAGGTCATACTAACTCCACATTCTTTCATATGATTCCCTGCCCTCTGCCAAAGGGTTGGTTATGTTTCTTAATATTTGCTTTGATACCCTGCTAGGTATAGTCCTTCTGAAGCCCTTTGTGGTAGGTTCTTGTCCTGTTACTTGTTTTCTCCTACATCCAATGTACATCCAATTTGACTTTCTAAGTGAGGATTAATCCTCTTAACCCAGGTCCTCTTTCTTGTTTATCATTGTTAGGTGTATAGATTTCAGAATGTTTATCCTATCTTATAGGTCTATATAAGTGAATATATACCATGTGCGTCTTTCTGCTTTTGAGATACCTCGCTTAGGATGATCGTTTCCAGGTCTCACCATTTGCCTGCAAATTTCATGATTTCCTCATTTTTAATTGCTGAGTAGTATTCCATTGTGTAAAAGTACAAGAATTTCTCTATCCATTACTCAACTGAGGGGCATCTGGGTTCTTTCCAGATTCTGGCTATTATGAATAAAGCAGCAACGAACATAGTAGAGCAAATGTCCTTATTGTGTACTTGAACATCTTTTGGGTATATGCCTAGGAGTGGTATAGCTGGATCTTGAGGAATCACTATTCTTAATTGTCTAAGGAAATGCCAAATTGATTTACAGAGTGGTTGTGCCAGCTTATATTCCCACCAGCAATGGAGGAGGGTTCCTCTTTCTCCACATCCTCTCCAGCATGTGTTGTCACT
>CM053743.1:2055689-2070815 GCA_028658305.1 Pachyuromys duprasi
GCCGTGTGGAAGTTTTTCAGTCTATGAGGTCCCACTTATTTACTGCTGATCATAATATGTGTGCTAACAGTACTCTAGGCAAAAGTCATCTCTGTGCCAGTGAGTTCAGGGTTATTCCCCACTTTTGTATAGAGCAATTTTAAGGACACTCATCTTTGAAAAGAACTGGGATAACATATAAATTCTGTTGTCAAATGTGGAAGTAAACTTTTTCATGTTTTTTCCTTTAAAGTTTATTCAATATAACACACTCTCCAGCTTCACTGAGGTGGCTGGAAACTTTCCCACCAAAGCCTCTGAACTAGAATTCTGTTGCTGACTTTCTTGTCATCACCAAGGAACGCAGCACTCCTTCTGCAGGTGTCTCTGTCTGCCTCTCCTCTTAGGACTCTTTCCAGTCACTCAGCTTCTGGAACCTTTGGCCAACGCAGTCTAGTCTCAGAGGGGCTGCTACATAGGGTGATGGAGGAATTCTTGAACATACTAGATGTCATCCTTTTTAAAGCACCAACAGAAAGTTCTCCAGGCAAACTGTTAATTCACATAGCCTCAAGACTTGAGAGACTGCATGGTTGGGTGTGTTCTTGCCTCCAAGCTCAGGTTTTTGTGACATATGGACATCCTTCTTGGCAACCATCATTCCTTCCTTAAAAAGAAGTTCATAGACGGCAATCCAGTTTTTCTTAGGCATCAACATTGCAATGGTACAGGGTCTGAGGCAGAGACCGGAAAGGAAGACATAAGTAAAATTAAAACAGTAGGATTTGCACAGTTCTGCAGCCTAAGTTTTATATTTCAAAATTGACTCCATCATTTTCAAGCTTTCATATATTTCCAAACAAGTAATGGATCTCTCCATATCTCCACTTGTTTTTCTTTAGCTGTAAGTTTACTATGGTAATTCTTACTAGGCATCAAATACTAAAAATGACTCTGCCACACTACACAATATCAGGTAGTGAAATATACTGCTCTCTAATACTACTGTCATTATTATAATTACTATGACAATGGCTATTTGTAAATATTTTATCAGATGAATTGATTCAATAAATGAATCGCTGATAGTACAGGTTCCCTGTGGTTTCCCTGAGTCAGTTTTTACACAGTATTTTATAGATGATGTTATAATAACAACAGTGCATTCTTCACATGTTAATAAACTCACCAGAAGGTATGCTACACAAGGTGAGGTATGTATTTTCATCTTTAACCACCATGAAAATAAGTAAGACACTAGTAGTTATCCTCACATTAGTTTCGTGGGCATGTTCTTTTGGTATAATAGAAAACACACACAGAGAGGTGAAAAGAGAAAGAGAGATGAGCAGAGAGAGAGAAGAAAAGTGAAGATAAATTTTCTAATGATATTTTCAGTAACAGGACTCAGGAACATCTAAATAGTAAACAGTACCCTTTGCATTATCATTATCCCTGCCATTAATAATATTGGTAACATTAACTCAGAACTTAAAAATATTGGTGTCACGTGGTTCTAAGTTGGGTGTTAAGACTCATTGTCCTCCCTTAAAAATAAGAACATGCATTTTTATAGAGATTTCCTAACTTAATATATATTTTTTTAAATTGAAAAAAAATCAATTTGTTGTGCTACAAAATTTACATTTTAACTGTTACATCATGTTGCTTCTAATTCCTTTCTCTACTTATTCACTTATCCAGAGATTTTAAGTTCTTAGTCTTCAGGAAGATTCTGAATCAATGTTTAGGAGCATTCCATACTTGCCCATAGTCGGATAGTTTCCCTGAGATTTAGTCTGTGATGAGCTCTTCTTTTTCTGGATTACAAGTCTATATTCACCCATAATCCTTTTCATTGCTTCCAACTAGCCCATTCCCCATGTTCTCATCCTCCCATTTATGAATGGAAAAGAAAAAAAAGAAGCCCAAATAGCCCTATTAATTCTCTTAGTGACACAGCCAAGTTTTCTTGGCTCTGAAGGACTTGCCCTCCTGACTCAATCCACTGTGTATCAAAGGTAATTAGGGCAACTTATTTAAAACTTACGATCTAATTAGTGACTTTTAATGGTAGTTAATTACACAGAGAGCAACAAAGCAGCTACATTTGCAAGGGAGCTTTTTCCCAGACTGAGAGAAGAACGGATATTTATTCTGAGTCATAAAGGAGAGGGGACACTAGAGTTAACATCTAATTACACAGAATTGTCCATGGTAATTATGAGCAATGTGATTTTATTTATCTGACAATTATAGGGGCTTTGCAAAAATCTTTGACCTGAGAGATTGGAAAGGGGACAGAGGGGAATTAAATGCCATACAGTGTCCAGGCATATTTTCAGAAATTACCCAGCTGACTAGAAGTTTAAATAGCCAGGTATGAAGGAGAGGAAAATGTTCTCATTTTATTGGGAATGTAATAAAGGATGTTCTGGTATATAGAATATAAATTATTAAAATTAAATTAATTAATAAAAGTAATTCAAATACTAACTTTACCACTTGCTGGCATAGCAGAAAACTCACCACGCAGAACCTCAGTTTTCTAAAAATAATATTTACTCTGACTATATCATGGAGGCATGAACTCATTTGTCTCTTAACTGTTTACTGCAAGAGCATTTACTTTAACACCCTATTTAGAAAGAAATCTATCATCCTCTTTGCCCTCAAGAGATTTCAAGTTTAGGAATATAATAAGCAAAGAAATTACATAACTAGAATAATTTAATGTTCTAAAGATAGTGCTCTGAGACTGTGTGAGTTATTTAATAATATAATTGTCAATATTAATATACTTCATGTATTAATATAATTTTTACTTAATCATCATGTTTTCTTTTCTTTTTTTTTTTAGCTTCCACAAAGCAATTTATTAACAGAAAATAACTTGAGAAGTTCTGTTCACAGACGGCGACCACGACGACCTCCCTTCCTTCGAGTGCTGTCAGAGGGAATGGGGGTGACATCCTCAATTCGCCCAATCTTCATCCCTGAGCGAGCAAGAGCTCTGAGCGCTGACTGGACTCCAGGTCCAGGGGTCTTGGTTCTGTTTCCCCCTGTGGCCCGGAGTTTGATGTGCAGGGCAGTGATACCCAGCTCCTTGCATCTCTGGGCTACGTCCTGGGCAGCCAACATGGCTGCATATGGAGAGGACTCATCTCGGTCAGCCTTTACCTTCATTCCACCAGTCACTCGGCAGATGGTTTCCTTGCCAGAAAGATCAGTAACATGGACAAAGGTATCATTGAAGGATGCAAAGATGTGGCAGACACCAAATACATTCTCTCCTTCAGCCACTTGTGGTCCAAGGCTGATGACTTGTTCTTCCTTCTTTTCCTTCCCCTTTCGAGGTGCCATTTCTGAACGTCGCCCTCAGACTCCTCCACCGGAAAGAGAGAGACAGAAGAGGCGGGCAGACAGGTCACTTCCGTGTCCCGGAAGTGTACCTCTGAGTAATCATCATATTTTCAACTTCATTTTAATAGATGTTACCTCAGCTCACAGTACACACTGACATTCTAGTTACCTGCCAGAGGAAGTATTACATTCATGAAAAGCTCATACAAACTATGATCCTAAGAACATAGTTGAATGAGTTTTGGCTATTCCAGATTGGAATAATTTACATAGTTCTTTCACTCATGGTGTTTCTTATTAAGGGCAGTCTGCGCTATTTTGTAGAGACTTGGGCGTTAAAGGGTACAGCTGTAAATTCAGACCCACTCCTTTGTCCTTCATATAGCTCCAGGAAGCTAAATTTTCTCCTCTGAAAAACAGTGCTACAGTAACATAACATTTTGGAAATATCAAATTCCCCAATCACTTTTCCAACTTCTCAATTGCCTTCTCCAAGAGTTTCTGGTTAAGCTAATACCAATGAAATAGCAATATAGTTTTAAAAAATGATTAAAAACAGTAATGGTGATTAAAGACTATATTTGGAATCAAGAACAGTTTCTAGAAGTACATAGCCAATATATTGATTGCTTCTTTACCATTACGCACTCCCATATTACCTTCATGTAACACCCTTTCTTTCATCTTTGGTATTCAGTTATATTACTGAAATAACATGCTTAGTTATTTTCTGTGGTATCTTCACAATTCTTTGGATGTAACTGTAACCAGAAAATCAGCTACTTATTTGTTTCTTTTATCTGTCACTATTTTCTATCCTTATCCTTTCCAGCCCCTCAAAACTAGGTAGGAGAGAAAGAAAGTTAGAGGGAAAGGGGGCATTGATATTGTTATACAAACCTGCTGCCGATTAAGGTCATCAAGTTCCTTGGGGTGAATTTGATGTCTACTTTCACTATATCTCTAACCAGCATCCAGTAATCCAGCAAACTGCAAGCAAACAAACAACAAGAAGCAGCAACAGGAGCCAACAGCAATCAGCAGCAACAGCAGGAGCAGTAATAGTAAGGGCAGCAGAAGCAGCGGGAGCAGCAGCCCCATGGGCCCTCTTGGGACTCTAGCTTTATACTCTCTCAAGAATTCCCTTTCTGAATGGGGATTGAGCATTTTTAGCCAGAATCCTCCTTCTTAATTACTTTCTTTTGGTGTACAGATTTTAGTAGGTTTATCCTATGTTATATGTCTAATATCCACTTTAAGTGAGTATATACCCTGTGTGTCTTTCTGCTTCTGGGATACCTCACTCAGGATGATCTTTTCCAGTTCCCACATTTACCCAAAAATTTCATGTTTTCCTTGTTCGATTGCTGAGTAATATTGCATTGTGAAAATGTACCATAATTTCTGTATCCATTCCTCAGTTGAGGGACATCTAAGGAGAAAACAGGGAACAGGACATGAGCCTGCCATAGAGGCCCTCTGAAAGGTTCTACCCTTCAGGGTATCAAAGCAGATGCTGAGGCTTATTGCCAAACTTTAGGAAGAGTGCAGGGAATCTTATGAAAGAAATGGGAAATAATAAGTCCTGGAGAAGACAGGAGCTCCACAAGGAGAGCAACAACACCAAAAAATCTGGGCACAGGGGTCTTTTCTGAGACTGATACTCCAACCAAGGACCGTTGATGGACATAACCTAGAACCCCTGGGCATATGTAGCCCAAGACAGTTCAGTGTCCAAGTGGGTTCCATAGTAATGGGAACAGGGACTGTCTCTGACATGAACCAATTGGCCTGCTCTTTGATCACCTCCCCCTTAGGGGGGAACAGCCTTACCAGGCCACAGAGAAAGATAAGACAGCCACTCCTGATGAGACCTGATAGACTAGGATCAAGACGAAGGAGAGGAAGACCTCCCCTGTCAGTGGACTTAGGGAGGAGCATGCATGGAGAAGGGGAGGGAAAATGGGATGGGGAGGGGAGTAAGGAGGGTTTACAGGGGGATATAAAGTGAATAAAGTGTAATTAATAAAGATTAAAATAAAAAAGAAGCACACACACACAAAAGAATTCCCAGAACTCCAAACCTAAACTATGCTCAGCTGGCAAATTTGTGATGCTGCCAGAGCATGAGGCAAATCATAGTCAGCTGCTGTGGACAATTTGAAGCAGCCCTGTAGCCCACACCTGAGATTAAAACAATACATATTCACATAACATTTCTGGATGTTTAAAGAAAACGAAATTCTCACTACATTTAACCAATAGTACATTTAAAAAATTAAATGCAGATTGAAACTGGGGAATGGTTGCAAACTAAAAAATATGTGACTTGCAATCTTCTTCCTGGTTTTCTCTGTAGGTGTGTGAAACTGGTGGTGCCATTGTCCTTTGCTTTCATGACTGGATTTTTAAAAAGAAGTACTGGACTGGAGGGTCAGGATAGACTCAATACTTCCTATTACTAAGAGTCAATTCTTCTAAAATATTTTACATTCATTGTCCCCACCCTTGATATATACTTGTGGAATGTGAGGAGACAGTCTTATCCCTGACACTATTTTCATTCATCTATAACTATAAAAGGGCAAGAAACAATCCACTAAGTTCTTTTGTTATCTCCAACATACTTTAGGGTTATAAGCTCAATATTAGGATGCTGGGTGCCTACATAAGCTTAGTGTGTGATACCATTACTAACAAGGAAAAGAAATAAAATGTCCTTTACATCAAAAGCAAATAGGTTTGCCATAGGTTCTGCTTTAATTGGTACTTCATGTTCATAAATTTCTGCATACTGAATATCTACTTACATTTTACTTCTAAAAGCATATTGATAAGGGGATGAATTCTAGAAGTCTATAGAAGATAGTAGCTGATTGTTCATGGTATGTTTTGTGCCTGTGTGATTCAGTGGGCAGTCTGATGGTAACCAATAATAGCTGGCTATAAGCCAGGCTCTGCCACAAAATCACTCAATGGCATCAAAAAAGTCAGTTAACTTCTGACTCCAGTGATATGGCCCTGTTCTAGTAGGGCTCTGGCCCAATAACTGTGTCACTTTATATTCCCAGGTAAAGCTTTCTCTGCTTGGAGTTAAAGTGCTAGTCCAGGAACTAACTGTCCTTTACCTTTCTTTGTTTCTGCTCTTTCCATTTTTCCTTTCCACTGATCTAGTTGTTCAAAATGTATCTTTCCCCAGTTAGTAATTTATCTAAACACTAGAGCCACAAAACATAGAAGAACAGAACTCTGAGTTCTTATTGCGTCTACTGTCTGCTTCAATGGACTCTAAATATTCTATTATTTACAAAAACATAACTAAAAATTAGAACGCAGGACTAAAATATATTTCAGAAAGCTTTGAGGGAGATAGGGAATTTGCAAACTGCAAAGCCTATGAGGAATGTAGAGAATGAAGGCCATGTTAAGCTCATAAGGAGAGAAAGCTTTGATAGAATAAATAAAGACCCCCAAGGAGAGCAGCAAGACATAAGCAAATCTGGGCAAACAACATTCTTAGTAGAATATCTATAAGTTTTTAAGGAGTGGTTAGTGTGGGCTAGGGAGGAATCTCAGTGTGTAAAAGATTTTCTGTTCAATCATGAGGAACTGAGTTCTGACTGCTAGCAACCAAATAAAACCTCACTGATATACTTACTCTTTTCACTACTGTGATAAAGGAAGTTTAGAAAGAAAAGTATGGTGTGGGGAGGTATATTTTGGCAGACAGTTCAAATTTATAGTGTTATCACGTGGGCAAAATCATACCAACAAGAACTTGAGGCAGCTGGACACATAACATGCACTCATGAAGGAGAGAATGAATGCTTGAACCCAGGTGATCTTGTTTGTTTGATACAGTTCATCATCCTAGCACAGAGAATGGTACACTCTTCCCACCTCAATTATTTTAATCAACACACCTAACCCACAGGCAAGCACAGAAAACCATCTTACAGGTGATTCTAAATCTCCATTAAGTTGACAATTATGACCATCCATCACACTGGTCATGGTAGGACAGACCTATAACTCCAGTGGCCAGGAAGTTTGTTGGCTAGCTAGTTTAGCCAAGCTGGTTATCACTGGGCTCAAGTAGAGACTCTCAAAATATAAGGAATGTTGAGGAATAATCCTGATGTCAACTTCTAACCTCTCCATATGATGTCAACTTCTAACCTTTCATATGAGTAAGCACATACATGTGTACACATATACATACATCATACTTGCATTAGTATCTCTGGCAATATCATAAAAGACTCACTGATGTGAGTCTCAGCATCTGTTTGGATCCCTTGTTGGATAGAGCCTCTAAGAGGACATCTATGCTAGGCTCCCATCTGCAGGCATAGCTGAGTGTTTTAATTTTATTTATTTTTAATTTTCATTCTTTGTATTGTTCTTTTGTTTCTTTTTTATTTCAGTTTAGTTTACATCCAAAGGTGCCCTTTCCCTCCATTCCTACCAGTCCCTCCTTTCCCCTTTCCCCATCCTAGTTCTCCTTTCCTTTCCCCCCAGAAAACGGGAGTCCCCCCCCCATTATTTAACGAGAATGATTAGGAGTTTCATGGAGAAATTGAAACCAAATCTGTGAAGTGAACATAGTAAATTGCAAATCGAGATGGTAGGAACTTTGTGCATCAACATATAAGCACTAACAATCACATCTCAGGTCTCAGGTGAACTGAGTTGTGACACTGTGTATTCTTTGTTACAAGCAAGTGGTCAACAAAGGCAAGCTAATGCATGGGTAGCCTTTAGCCTGCTATATTTAAGCATGGAAGGTGCCCATCTATGTCTTATATCATCAGCACTTAATACAAAACAGCAATTTCAAAATCTCAGATAGAAATTGCTGTGATGTTGATTATCTAGGTCTGTGCTTCCAAAGAACTCTTTCTGTGAGTTTGGCTTAGGCATTAAGGCCATCCTAAGTAAGATAAGTTCCATTTTACCTAGTTCATTCTCCCATTCTAAACCAAAAAGATGAATTGTTGGGCACATGAGAACCTGGACATCATCAAAAGTGTAACAGGTAGAATTGTCAGGGTTGTTGGAATGCTGCTCACCTTTGAATTTTGCTGTTACTGTCACACTCTGTTGACCATCATTCTTAGCCACTGGTCAAAAAGAAAGGATTTCTCCTGGTCTTAATTGTAATACATTCTCATATGCAGAATAAAACTTCAATTGTGCAACACTTCTGTTTTTAATTTTTAATTTTATTTTATTAATTACAGTTTATTCACTTTGTATCCCAGCTGTAACCCCCTCCCCTTTCCCTCCCAGGCCTCTCCCTCCCTTTTCTACCTCTTCTCCTAAACCCACTCACAATGAGAGAAATCATGCTTGTTACTGGAAACCTGGTTTACTACCCAGTGCTAATGTAGTCCCAGTCATAAGGAGAGTTACCACGTACAATTTGCTAAACTAGCACAACTCATAAAAAAACAATCTAAAAGCGTTTGTCTTTACATTTACAGGCCAACATTCTTAACAATAGTCGTATTCCAAGTTTTGCTATTTTTTTGGTCTGTGTATAACACATAGTAGAACCAAGGCAGTTAGCAATCATCTCCCCAGGCCATTTCTCTGTTGGAATAGATCTCTTCTTAAACAAGTAGGTCTAATTTTAGATTAGCTGAAAATACATTTTTACTTTCTTTTTCACCTAATAATCGTAACATGTTTAGGGAGTTGGCTTTTGTCACAGATATTTTTTTTCTATTAGAGATTGAGCCAATGTGAGTTATGAGATAAGCACTTGGGCATACACAGACATTCACATCACACATACAACGACTTTTAGAATACTTGTGCACTGGTGACATTTTCAGATAGAGTCCAAAGGCTTAAAATACCTCTACAACACAATGAAGATTTTAGTAGTTTCTTGTTACTGCAGAAACAGTTAAAGAGCAGGAGGCAGAAGCATATCTTTTAACAAAAGAAACATAACAGATCCTATGTGTTATACACATTATACATTACACATATGTAATGTTGTACATTGTACAAGTACTTATCGTTTAGAAAAAGGCACACATTCATCTTGTCTTTTCTTCTTGTAGTGCTTGCAATACATTACCACTGAGCTATACGCTCAGTGCCTCATTTATTTTTCTTAAATATAGTAATTTTTGAAGTTAGTTAAGGAAATATCTTTCTTATGTAGTTGGAGAAACTGAGGCTTAGAAGGTAAACTAGCTCTCCAGTGGTAAGCTCTAGATCTGTGCTTAATGCAGCATAAGTTCAGCACTTTTTTTTTATAGCCCTTACTTCGATCAGTGTTGCATATGCCAAGGCATCACTGATGTGTAATATGAACTGACACTGGCTATCCATTTGTGGATAGAACATAGCAAAAATGTAATCTGTGAGACTTCCCATTACCCTTTGGGAAGTCTCAGAATAACGTGTTTGGAGAAAATATGAGACATTTGAAGGTCATTAAGTTTGTACTTATGAATCATAATGGATTTCTCTGTGAAATGTCAAAAACATCCTGACTGCCTTATTTATTCCTACCCATGGACAAGCTGCCTGTGGGTCTACTGGTTTCTTTAGCAGACTTTTCCCCTCAGAATGCAAAACATCTCACCCAAAAATTGAAGTTATATTTCTTATCATGTTTTCATCCTATATATGCTGAACTATAGTTATCAAGACACAAGGCAGTCCATGATGGGATGACAAAGATCTCCATTTACACCCTACAAGCAGTCCTCATGGGTTAAAATAACTGTAATATTTGAATTGCATTAGGGGGGTTAAATTTTTTACCCATGAGAGAATAAATACTGCAGATTGCCCCTCCTACTCTAAGAAACCTGAAAACTGAACTTTTTCAGATCCTGGGCAAAGAAACAAATCACCTGAGAAAATAAACCAATGAGCTCTGATCTATGATCACTCAGAATTTATGTTTGGGAAAATTTCCAATCATTTACACAAGTCCTTGGACTGAGTAATCACAGAGACATTAAACTTAAAGACAAATGACTGCAAGAGGATTAGACAGGGGACCAGACAATCATTTTTTTATCTTTAAATGAATTACTGATTTATTGACTCTGTGTGTGTGTGTGTGTGTGTAAATGAGTACCAGAGTGCATGTATGTGGTCAGGATGTCAGTCATGAATATACACAGCAAGCATCTGGAGTCACTGAGTCACCTCCCCAGTGATGCACCACATCAGTGCCCAGCATGGCTTGATGACCTGAAGAGTACAATAGTAGAGACACACATTTGTTGGAACCAAGATCTACTTAAGTGGACCTAAACCCACTCACAATGAGAGAAATCATGCTTGTTCCTGGAAACCTAGCTTACTACCCAGTGCTAATGTAGTCCCAGTTATAAGGAGAGTTACCACGTACAACTTGCTAAACTAGAACAACCCATAAAAAAGAATCTAAAAGTGTTTGTCCTTACATTTACAGCGAACTGTAATTCTCATCCTTCATCAATAAAACTTCCTTTTCTTTTTTTTTCCAACAGAGATGACTATAGAAAACCACAACCAAGTAAATGTGGCATTGTGATGTCCAGTCCAAGCAAATATATCTACAAAATATTCCTACCATTAAGGCTCAGGAAATATTGTAGAAGATTTGGCAGAAAGATTGTAAGAGCCAGATAACAATGAGGTTGCTGTGAAATTGTGTCTCCTAGCAATATCAGAAGCAACATCTATAAAGTGTCACCAATGTAACTGTCCAAATATGAACTGAACTAGAATAAGACACATGGATATGTCAAAGTGAACAGGAAAAACCCTGGGGCCTAAAATCTACACAAAGAACTATAAACAACAGAGGAAATTGTGAATATGAAAGGTGATCTTTCTCAGGGCTGAACATAATAACAATTGATTGTGCAGCAATTCTGTAAACACATATATAAAAGTAACTTTATATGAACTGAATAGACTATATTTTGGAATATATATATATATATATATTAGATGTGTTTATACATATATGTATGTATATATACGCATACAATAATAAGTAGTGAAAAAAGAGCCCATGAATTTAAAGGCTCACAAAGATGGTTATATAGGAGTGTTTGAAGGTAGGAATGATAGGAGGATAAATAGTGTAAATATATTATGATCTATAAAGTAAAATAAAATGAAACACCAAAAGAAAACATCAGATAATTAAGAATTTCCAGTCTCAGCAGGGTGGTGGTGGTGCTGCACATCTTTAATCTCAGCACTCAGGGGGAAGAAGCAGTCAGATTTCAGAAAGTTCAAGGCCAGCCTGATCTACTGAGGGAGTTCTTGCAGAGCTAGAGCTACACAGAAAACACCTGTGTCAAAAACAAACAAACAAAACCCAGAAAACAAAAACTAAACAAATGTACATTCTGGGTTCTAGGAAAATAAAGAGGTCTTTGAGACTATAAAATACCTCTGGCCTCATACCCTCCTCCAATGTATTGCCTGCAGTCATGCTTAGAAAGATTGATTAAACATAATTTCTTTTCTCAGAAGCAAGAGGACAGAAAAGGAAAACTAGAACTGTTGAAAATAGCAAAGAACACAAAAATAGTAAACTAAAAAGTCATTTTTATATATTAAAGACGTTATAACATATGTAGATAGTGTTTCCCCCAAAACTCTACTTAGGTGGTCTATGTCCTCTCCACTCATGGTCCTCGGTTGGAGTATCAGTCTCTGTAGGCATCCTGGGCCCAGGTTTTTTGGCTCTGTTGGTCTCCTTGTGGAGCTCCATCCCCTCCAGGTCTTCTATCTCCCCTTATTTCATAAGATTCTCTGCACTCTGCCCACGGTTTGGCTCATCTCCTTCGATCCCCTCATGGGTAGATTCTTTTATAGGACCCCTCTGGAAGGTTCCTGTCCTGTTCCCTCTCTTCTATTTCCAATGTATATCCTGTTTGCCTTACTGACCTCTCTAGAGTCATCCTTGTTGTTTACCTTCTTTAGAACTATAGATATTAGCATGTTTATCCTATATTATATGGCTAATAGCCACTTATAAGTGAGTAAATACCCTATGTGTCTTTCTGCTTCTGGGTTATCTCACTCAGGATGATCTTTTCTAGTTCTATCCATTTGCCTGAAAATTTCAGATTTCCTTGTTTTTATTTGCTGAGTAGTAATCCATTGTGTAAATGTACCACAATTTCTGTATCGATTCTTCAGTTGAGAGACATCTAAGTTGTTTCTAGCTATTATGAATAAACCTATTGCAAACATAGTTGAGCAAATATCCTTGCTGTATGGTTGAGCAGCTTTCTGGGTATATGCCCAGGAGTAGTATAGCTGGATCTTGAGTTAGCACTATTTCTAATTTTCTGAATAAGTACCAGATTGATTTCCAACATGCTTGTGCAAGGTTACATTACCACAGCAATGAAGGAGGGTTCCCCTTTCTCCACAACCTCTTCACCAAAAACAAAAGAAGTGAGTCTCTCTCTCTCTCTCTCTCTCTCTCTCTCTCTCTCTCTCTCTCAGGCATATACACTCTACCACCACTAATATCAAAATAACAATAATTAGCAATCATTATTCATTAAAATCTCTCAAAATCAATGAACCCAACTTTCCAATGAGAAGACACAGGATAACAGAAGGGATACAAAAACACAATCCACCATCTTGCTGCATATGAGAAATATATCTCAGCAATAAAGGTAGAAATTACTTCTGAGTAAGTAGGTTGAAAACATTTTTCTAACCGAATAGATACAAAAAACAAGCAGGAGTATTCAAGTGTCTAATAAAATAGACTTTTAATCAAAATATATGTGGAAGAAAACTTTAAAAGGCAAATCCATCAATATGATGTCTCAAATCTGAATATCTATGTACCAAAAGCAAGACCACTCACATTTGTTAACCATTATTAAAGCCTAAAACACACATCAAACCACACACATTGATAATGGAAGACTTCATTCAACTGTCACCAAGCCTCAACAAATGTAAGAAAATTAAAATACCTCTTGTAGTTTATGAGACCACCGTTGACTAAAGGTGGACTTCAAAAAGAAAGAGAGAAAAAGAAAGACAGAAAGAAAATAAGAAATAAATGAAGTGTACAAACTCATGCAACTTGAACAACTGTCTACTCAACATCACAGGATAAAGGGAGAAATAAAAGACGAAATTAAAGACTTTCTATAATTCAATGAAAATGAAGGAACAACATACCCAGCCTAATAGGATACAATGAAAGCATTATTAACAGGAAAATTAATAGAACTGAGTGTCTTCATAAATAAATTGGAAAGATCTCGTGCTAGCAACTTTATAGCACACTTGGCATGTCTAGAACAAAAACAAGAGAACAAACACAAGAGCTGTATACTGAAAGAAATAATCAAACTCAAGGATGATATCAACAAATTAGAAAAAAGAAGACAATAAAAAGAATCAATGAAATCAAGAGCTATTTCTTTGAGAAAACCAACAAGGTAGGCAAACTCTTAGCCAAATTAACATAAGGCAGAGAGAATAACCAAATTACCAAATCAGAAATTTAAAAGGGGACATAAGAAGGGATACAGGAAAATCCAATTAATCATTAGGTCTTACTTTAGTATTCCACAAAATTGGAAAATCTAAATGAAATTAATAATTTTCTTTTTTTAACAATTTTCTTGAAAGAGTTCACTTACCAAAGTTAAATCAAGATGAGGTAAACAGTTTAAACAGTCTTATAACCTCTAAGAAAATAGAAGCATTCATCAAAATATTCCAACCAGAAAACACACAGGATAGCACAGAATTGTAACAGACATTCAAAGAAGAGCTAAAACTAATACCCTGAAACTATTCTAAGAAATAGAAACAGAAGCAAGATTGACAAACTCATCCTATGAGGCCAGAGTCACCCTGAATCACAAGGACTCGAAAAAGAAAGATAATTTAGAACAAATTTCCTTTATGAACATTGATTAAAAAATACTCCACTTTCACTTGTGACTCTGACCAAGCAAGTGAAAGACCTAAATGAAAAAAACTTCAAATCTCTGAAGAAAGAAACTGAAGAAGATAACAGAAAATGGAAAGACCTCCCGTGTTCATGGATAGGTAGGATTAACATAGTGAAAATGGCCATACTGCCAAAAGCAATCTACAGGTTGAATGCAATTTCCATCAAAATACCTACACAATTCTTCACAGATCTTGAAAGAAAAATTCTCAACTTCATATAGAGAAACAAAAAACCCAGAATCTGCAAAACAATCCTCTACAACAATAGATCATCTTGAGGTATATCCATCCCTGTCCTCAAGCTGTACTACAGAGCAATAGTAATAAAAACTGTATGGAATTGGCATAGAAACAGAATAGTGGATCAATGGAACCGAATAGAAGACCCAGAAATGAACCCATACACCTATGGAAACTTGATTTTTGACAAAGAAGCCAAAACCATTCAATGGAAAAAATGAGATCATCTTCAACAAATGGTGCTGGTACAACTGGGTATCTATATGCAGAAAAATGAAAATAGATCCATATTTATCACCTTGCACAAAGCTAAAGTCCAAGTGGATCAAAGATCTCAACATAAAATCAGACACACTAAACCAGTTAGAAGAAAAAGTGGGGAAGACCCTAGAATTCATTGGTACAGGAGACTACTTCTTGAATAGAACACCAACAGCACAGGCTCAAAGATCAACAATCAATAAATGGGAACTCATGAAACTGAAAAGCTTCTGTAAAGCAAAAGACACTGTCATCAAAACCAAACGAAAGCCTATAGACTGGGAAAGGATCTTCCCCAATCCTATATCT
>CM053743.1:2071315-2120791 GCA_028658305.1 Pachyuromys duprasi
AATGGCTAAGATCAAAAACTCAAGTGACAATACATCCTGGAGAGGATGTGGAGAAAGAGGAACCCTCCTCCATTGCTGGTGGGAATGTAAGCTGGTTCAACCACTCTGGAAATCAATTTGGCATTTCCTTAGACAATTAAGAATAGTGATTCCTCAAGATCCAGCTATACCACTCCTAGGCATATATCCAAAAGATGTTCAAGCACACAACAAGGACATTTGCTCAACTATGTTTGTCGCTGCTTTACTCTAATAGCCAGAACCTGGAAAGAACCCAGATGTCCCTCAGTTGAGTAATGGATACAGAAATCCTTGTACTTTTACATAATGGAATACTACTCAGCAATTAAAAATGAGGAAATCATGAAATTCGCAGGCAAATGGTGGGACCTGGAAAGGATCATCCTGAGCAAGGTATCCCAAAAGCAGAAAGACGCACATGATATATACTTACTTATATAGACCTATAAGATAGGATAAACATACTGAAATCTATACACCTAAAGAAAATTAACAAGAAATAGAAGCTGGGGTAAGAGGACTAATCCTCACTTAGAAAGTCAAATTGGATGGATATTGGATGTAGAAGAAAACAAGTAACAAGACAAGAGCCTACCACAGAGGGCCTCGGAAATACTCTACCTAGCAGGGTATCAAAGCAAATATTAAGAACCATAACCAACCCTTTGGCAGAGGGCAGGGAATCATATGAAAGAGGGGGGAGATAGTATGACCTGGAGAGGACAGGAGCTCCACAAGGACCAAATATATCAGGGCACAGGGCTCTTTTATGAGACTGTCTCTCCAACCAAGGATCAAGTATGGTTATAACCTAGAACCCCTGCTTGTATGTAGCAAATGGTAGCTCAATACCGAAGTTGGTACATCAGTAAGAGGAACAGTGACTATTTTGGACATGAACTCAATGGCTGGCTTTTGACCTCCCTGTCCCCCGAGAGAGCAGCAGCCTTGCTAGGCCACAGAAGAGGACATTGCAGCCGTTCCTGAAGAAACCTGATAAGCTAGAGTTAGACAGAAGGGGAGGAGGTCCTCCCTTATCAGTGGACTTGGAAAGGGGCAGGGAGGAGATGAGGGAGGGAAAGGTGGGATAGGGAGGGAATAGGGGAGGGAGCTACAGCTGGGATACAAAGTATATAACCTGTGATTAATATATAATAAAATGTTAAAATTAAAACAATACTCAATAAAGTACTTGCAAACTGAATACAAGAATACATGAAATACATTCATGATGATCCAATAGACTTCATCCCAGGCATGCAGGGATGGTTAAACATCTGAAAGTCTATTAATGTAATCCACCATAAAAACAAACTGAAAGAAAAAAAAAGCAATGATAATCTCATTACATGCTGAAAAATCCTTTGACAAAATTCAATACCCCTTCATGTTAAGAACCTTAGAACGATCAGAGATACAAGGTGCATAACTAAACACATTACAAACAACATTCAGCAAGCCTATAGTCAACATCAAATTAAATGGAGAGAAACTTAAAGCAATTCTCTTAAATCAGGGACAAGGCTGCTCATTCTCTGTGTATCTATTCAATATAGTACTTGATGTTCTAGCTAGAGCAATAAGACAACTAAAGGAGATCAAAGGGATACATAATAGAAAGGAAGAAAAAGTAAAAGTATCACTGTTTGCAGATGATATGATAGTATACATAAGTAAACCCAAAACTTCTACCAGGGAACTTTCTGAGAAAGAAGGGATGAGTGGAGGGAAGGAAGGAGAAGTGAGAGGAAAGTAGGGAGGGGAAGCTGTGATCAGGATGAAAAGTAAATAAACAAAGAAAGAAAAGAAAACCTACAAGTAAAAACATAAAACATTACTAAAACAATGCAAACAACATCCATAAATAGGAGCATGGTTCTAATGAATTAGGAGAAGCTGCTGTTACAGCATTATTAATTCCAAAATCATATATCATATTTAATTCCAATAAAAATGCCCAACAAACTCTTCAGTAGGCACTGATGAATTAACATTGAAATTGAAGATTGAAAAAGATTGAGAATAGCACAAACATCCAAAATCAATAATCAAATTTACAGTACCCAATTTCAAATTTACAATAAATAAAATCATGTATAATTCACATAAGAATAGAAAATAATAATAAAATAAAGACATGAAATATTAAGTCAGTTAAATTTTCTAAATTTGCTAGACTAGTTAAATGATGAAATTTTATTATTCCTTATCAAAACTTTTTGACGTTGTTTTGTTTTTTATTTTTTGAGATAGGGCTTCTCGGTGTAGCCTTGGCTGTTCTAAGCTAGCACTGCAGAGCAGGCTTCACTCAGATTCACGAAGCTCTGCTGCCTGTGTGCTGGAATCACAAATGCACCATTGCGTCTGGCTATAATTGTTATAGAATAGAGAAAACATAATTTGTTGATACAATATTAAAGTCTATAAACTTAAAAATACAGATTTATACATAAAACTAGAACTATAAAATTTCAACAAGGAATTTTCAGTAATTTACCAAATTCAGAATTTTCTTCTTCTTCTTCAGAAACTTAAAAAGTCAAAATTCAGCACCATGCAAAAACACACACACACCTACATGGGATTTTTAAAAACTGAGAAGGGTCTTTTATTATTTGGAGAATTCAGGCATGAGAGCCACACTTAAAACATCCCATCCTTCCTCCTCTAATTCTTGCCATGTCCCTTCCCTTTTCCTCTCAAATCCAGAACATGCTCCCCTTTAATAATTATTCCTATGTGTTATATACATAATATGTAGAGTTACATAATGTTATTGTTACATATATTCTCACACACAAATTCACATGCAAACTACTGAATCCTATTTATTGTTGCTTTTATTTACATATATTTGGGGCTGACCATTTGGAATAGGGTAACCTATCAGAGGCTGTATCCCTAGAGAAAACAACTGTTCTCTATTTCAGCAGCTCTTAACTCTATGAGTGAGCCTGCATTTCTTCATTTAGTGGTTGGACTTGTGAAATTTTCTCCCATCTATGTTTGCATGGTGGCTGGTATTGTCATTATGAAGGGCTTTCGAAGACCAACATATTGCTGAGATTTCACGTGTGAGGTTACCTTGCCATGACTAGAAGACACTATCTTGTAGCAGGCATCCTAGCTCTTAAAATCTTTAAGCCTATTCTTCCTATAAGTAACCTGAACCTTAGGAAAAGGGTTGTATTATAAATGTATCAGATACAATTGAAGGTTCATTTGATGATTAGTAAGAGCTATACTTATATTTGAGTACAGGAATAAATACTTTAAAAATACTTAGAAATTGTTAAGCTTTTGAAGTGACAGTAGTATATTCTCCTCAAGGATCCAATACATTAGCTGCTACAGTAGGTTCCTAGTTACAGTATCAAGCATGATTCCTTCCTACTGAACTGGTATTATTTACATTTAAGTAACTGTTGATTAGCCCCTATTAATCAACACTATTGCAAAATTGGGGATACCTGGCCAGGTAGTCATCCTGGTTCATAGGTTTGTTTTGTTTTGTTTTGTTTTGTTTTGTTTTGTTTTAAGCAGAATAAAACTATTGGTTGTTGTTTTGCTTCTGTTGTTGTTTCCTTTGCAGCTTACACAGCTCCATCTGGTGCAGTTAGCACCACACCTCGTGGAGGAGGCTTCCAGATCAGTTCAAACTAAATTCCTCCAAACTCTATATAAAATGTGTGGTGTATTCAGTAATAGAAATGTACCTTCAGTTTCTGAGTGCCAACCAAGAACAATGATAACCTACTATATTTTCTGTGGTAGAAGTCTTCCACAGGACATTAATGTATTGTGGTTTTATAAAATCAGCTGAATGCTGTTTTCACAGAAATAAAAACATAAATCATTAATAAGTAGAAAAGGGTAGGTAAGCTCATCAATCAGCACTGAATAGTGCCTTTTAATGGCAGTGAAAAAAAAAACACTACAGAATAGTCACATTGTAAAAATAAAAGCTTACAATATTGAATATTCTCAAGTCTGTGAAGTAAGTGGAAATATCATAGACTGCTAACGAGAATGCAAAATTACACATCTTTTTGCTAAAAACAGCCATGCATTTTCTTATGTGCTTAGCTCACATGTAGCATACTACCTAGCCATTTTACTGTTAGGTATTTACTTGGGAAAAATTAAAAAATGGCCCATATCCATTGCATCCACATAAATAGTAGATGTCTAGAAATACACTAAACATCCATCAACAGCTGAATTTGAATATGTACTTTTCTGTGCAGTCTTCTGATGAATATCAGTTCTGCAGGACACATCAATGTCCTGTATATGTTACCATATGATCACTTGTTTTATGCTAAGTGAAAGAATTCTGATACCACATGTCAATGAACATAACGTCTTCTGTCTGAAAGTATATTAGATCACTGCCAGGTGATCAAGGAAAGTAACCTAAAAGACACATGTAGATGATGGAAATATTTTAAGTCATGATTATGTCATCAAGTACCTGACTAACATTTTTCAAAACCCTGAGACTTCTATAACTAAAAAAAGAGCATTCTCATATATAAATTAATCTTAACTAAAGTTAATAAATATTGTTCTAACATATTGTAAACCAAGTTTCTCCAGTGGCAGCCAGTCTCTTGTCCCTTTCACAACCCATTTTGTTCTTTCCTCTCAGATGCCACTGTTTAACATGCCAGAAAATTTTGCCTTGTAGCATTTTTATCTGCCATTACTTCTGCCAGAGACATCATCTGGTTTTTTTTCATACCTCTCTAGAACTTCTTCCAAATGTTACTTCTGACTGAGAACTCAACCTTGGAAACCCATTTTAAGATATACAACTACTTCCTGAACTAAAATTATTCTAACCTCATTTTCCAATTTATTTTTTATGTGGTTCTCAGCACCCCACATGCTAACTATGTTACTTACTTGCTTATCATTCTACACTACCAAAGTTTCAGATCCATGTGGCCAGAGACTATTTGTTTTCTTCAGTATACTGCCTGCCAGTGTTCCTAGAACAAGGGTGGGCACAAAACAGGTGCTGAGTGAGTAATTTCCCATAGATATGTAGACATTGTAACTTGACCATTTTTTTTCTTTTCTAAAACCAATTCATTTAATGTATTTATATTCTATTTTGTTACAAGTGTTTTAAATCCATATCAAATAAAATTACAAACTGTTCACTGTGAAATAGCAGAAACTAGCTTTGGAAATCAAAGTAAAATGGTATGGAGGGCTGCTGAATTATGGAACAAAGCCAAAGGACGTAGAAACAACTTAATATTTTTCAATGCCATAGAAATTCTTCATAATGAGATTCATAAAAAAGCAGCATGATCAAACCATCTTCAAATAGTTTGCAATGAAGAATCTTATTTTAAGTGAAAACTCTGACCACTGAAACTAAGACTTGAGCTCGTTTAAGACCAAGACACTTCTGCTGCTACTGCTAAACACAGATCTTTGACCTTACCAATATGATCCAGGCCATGAAAGTCAGAAAGAGAACAGAGGAAGAGTAAGCCTCTCTCTATATCTTAGTAGCACTGAGTCTTCAAACACTACTCAGTGAAGACTACTGGACAATTGGCCACCTGTCAATTATATCAGCATATATTCTTCTTTTATGAACTTAAAGGGTATGAATAAACAGCACAAAAGTAAGTAATTTTGTTTGTAAAGAATGCAGTCAGTCCTGAGGAGACCTGCTAAGCTAGAGTGAGATGGAAAGGGAGGAGGACTTGGAAAGGGGCATGTGAGGAGATAAGGAAGGGAGGATGGGATTGGGAAGGAAAGAGCGAGAGGCCTACAGCTGAGATACAAAATGAATAAACTGTAATTAATATAAAAATAAAGATTTAATAAAACAATAATTACCCCAAGAAATTCCCACAGACGCTTTTTTACTTGGAGAGTCATATAGTAACACCAGGGGTAGCCAGTAAGCCCACAGGCTGGAGATGAATGAAATGGCTTTACTGCCACCAGACGGGTGGCCACCCCTACCTGATTGCATGTTGCTATGGACCCAGTTGCTGCCATTTTTATGGTTCAGTGCCACAAAGCAATTAACAATAAAGGAGTGAGCTTTCACAACCTTTCCTAGAAACAGTAGCTGTTTATCATTGTGTCATACTTTTGGCACATTCAAGAAATCTAAATTTAACAGGTGACTGCTTCCTCCATGGATGAATGCAGAAAATGGATCTTCAGGATACCTAGTCTCAAGCTGGTGATCTGGACCAACGAAACAAGCTGCTGAAAAGAAAGGGGATAGATGAGGCCCATTCTCAGATCCATCATACACTAGGACTTTGCACAGCTCCTGTACTGTTTCAATTGATTTCAGAAGATTTGATGAGTGGTTTCAATGGAAGGTATGGGGCGATGTGTGTGTGTGTGTGTGTTAGATAGATTTACATCTCCATGTATATTTGCAAGTTTAATTTATGCTTGTAAATTGATAGCATTATCCATATCATCAATGTCTTTTCTCCCAGAACACTCTGAAATAGATATTCTTTATATTTTATTATTACAAAATTAGACCATACAATTGCATAAGTAATAAAATTTAAACCCTAGTTGCTATTGTTTTGTTGTTGTTGTTTTGAGTTGGTTATCATTGTCCTAGGTAGGCTACTGTTTATTATATCCCATGGGTTGTAATGCCACGGTAGTAAATATTATTTAATGCTGATATTTGCTAAATTGGTAGATGTATGCCAGGGGTTAACAGATATATGCCAGGGTTAATTACGTCTACTAATAGTGGAAGTAATAACACATAGCAATGTAAACAATAGCTATTTCTCACAAACAGAAAGATGAGATTGTATACCAGAGAAGATTTAATTTTATCTGTAGCATATGACTGTATAAGGGTTGTTATCCCTATTTAAACAGAAGAGAAACATGATACCAAAGGGAAATACCATACTTACATATTCAAACCAATCAGAATTTATGAAAAAGCAGGTACATATACTCACAGAGTAGATTTTGTAGTTGAGTGGAAAGAGAGTTTTTGAGTAAGATGTAACATGTGTGATGTTTCTTACAAATGTAAAATAACTATCTGGAGTTTCATAGTATTCCAGATTATATGACTATATAAACTTGGTAATATATAAAATCACTAAATTACACATTTTAAATGACAGGCTTCATTGCATAGAAATTATCTCAGTTTACAAAATTATATAGTAAATAGTGGAAGAAATGGGGATAAAAATGATCATTTTCTTAAGGCCCAAACCAAGAAGGCTCTCATTGAATTCTCAAGATTACTTCAGAAAGAGGGCACTACTGTTACTACCTTCAGCATATAAAAGAGCGTGAAGCAGAGAGCTACACTAACTTCTCCAAAGTCAATTGGTAAACAGCTGAGCAGAAATAAAAGCAGCTGGTTCTGAGTGCAAAGGCAGTGTGCTGATCAACAGGCTTTGTCATCTTATCACCCTGTACTCTGGTCCTGGCCTGCAAACAAACTACAGGAAAAGAAAAGAAAGAGATGATCTTGATAAATATTTAATACCTTCCATTTTCATAGCCTGATGGCTTGGAATTTAATGTTTCACACCTGGGCCACATTGCATAAGCATGACAGACAGTGAGTATATCCTAAGAGCAGAATGAAAGAGAGGAGCCGGGAATGAGACAGTGTCAGGATGTATCCCTATTACTACAACCAGGCTTCATTTCATATTTCACAAAATTGTTCAGGCTTAGCATTGGCTTTCAATGAAGAAACACTGTTTCAGTGAAACCCTTGGGACTTATGAAACACAGCTTTTATTAATAATAGACAAACGATTTATATTTAAAGAAATTTTCATGAGTCAGCAATTATGTTCTATTTTGACTTTTTCAGAGTTATCCATTTCCCATTTGGGTAATAATATTGAATATAAGGCTTGCTTCTCAAATATTAGCTGATATTTATAATCGTGTACATAGAATCCATATGACTGAACTGCTTAAAAACTGAGATTAAGCACAATTTGAAGGCTGTCTAAATAGAACATA
Source organism: Pachyuromys duprasi (assembly GCA_028658305.1). NCBI lineage: Eukaryota > Metazoa > Chordata > Mammalia > Rodentia > Muridae > Pachyuromys > Pachyuromys duprasi. Next base: position 2,079,350 of record CM053743.1, read on the forward strand.
TTGAATTTAAAATATGATTTAAAATTTTAGATAGAAAACCCTCATCTCTAACATATGCCCATCACTCAGTTGAGGAAGATGAACATAAACCATATTCTAGAACATTCCTCATGTCCTTTGCTCATTCCTTCTTTTCTTTACTCCAAAACCATTGATACTAATATCTATCACTGCATTTATGTAAAAGTAACATTTATTCACCAGATATAATTGTCTTCTCAGAAGCTTGATGCTAACCTGTGCTTTGTCCTGGAAGCTTCTGTTCTCTATACAATATACTATAGGCCTAGAATGCTTTCAGCCTCTGAGACTTACTGCTGAATAAGATCAACCTTTCTAGCTCTTAGTGTCCTACTATGCCAATATGCAGTATTTTAGCCATTGTACCCTTTACATTTTTATTCCACTGAGATTTAAATATTTCTCAGCTATGAATAGTATTTACATGACTTTTGAGAGTTTACAAATGTTCACATTTTAGTTATGCTTAATTCCTCGCAGTAAAATGCTGGGTCCTAGAGTGTGTGTATTTACATATGTGCATGTGTGCACATACTTCATGAAACATGGTTAAATGTTTGTCAAAACAGTTAAAACACTGTACACTCTCAGCAGCAAGGAGTCCAAGCTTGAATTTGTCTTTATTGTGGCTAATATTTGGTATACATGCTAATTTTACTTTACATGTCCAAGGGGCTATATAATGATACTACTTTATGCTTTTGATATGTGTTTCCCTGATAACTAGTAAAGTAGAGCATATTCTTCTGGTTCATGTCACTTTAGCTCTTTTGTTGCATTATTTATTTAATGATCTCTTATGTATATCCTGACACAAAAGATAATCATGCTCATCTATTTTACATTTAATATTTTCAAGTGAGGTATGTAACAACTTAATAAACTTCTTTAGCAATCTACATAATATTATATATTTAGCTTATAAGTTCCTATTTGAAAAGTATTTTGCTCTCATTATATTTTACTCTGAAAATGTCTTCCCCAAATATAAACATTTCTTTTTTATTAATTTTTATTTTTTATATTAATCGCAAGTTATTTACTTTGTATCCCAGCCGTAGCCTCCTCCCTCATCCCATCCTCACTCTCACCCTCCCTCCTTCTTCTCTTCCCTGTCCCTTTCCAAGACCACTGATAGGAGAGATCCTCCTTCCCTTCCATCTAACCCTAGCTTATCAGGTATCTTCAGGAGTGGCTGCAATGTCCTCCTCTGTGGCCTAGCAAGGCTGCTCCTCCCTTGGGAGGGAGGAGGTCAAAGAGCCAGCCATTGTGTTCATGTCAGAAATAGTTCCTGTTCCTCTTACTAGGGTACTTGGATACAGAGTTACCATGGGCTATATCTGAGCAGGGGTTCTAGGTTATATCCATACATGGTCCTTGGTTGAAGAAACAGTCTCATAAAAGACCCCTGTGCCCTGATATATTTGGTCCTTGTGGAACTACCATCCTCTGCAAGTCATACTAACTCCCCCTTCTTTCATATGATTCCCTGCACTCTGCCGAAGGAACCCTCCTCCATTGCTGGTGGGAATGTAAACTTGTAAAACCACTTTGGAAATCAATCTGGTGCTTTCTCAGACAATTAGGAATACTGCTTCCTCAAGATCCAGCTATAGCAATCCTAGGCATATATCCAAAAGTTGCTCAAGTACACAACAAGGACATTTGCTCAACAATGTTTGTAGCAGCTTTATTCGTAATAGCGAGAACCTGGAAACAACCCAAATGTCCATCAACAGAGAAATGGATACAGAAATTGTGTTACTTTCACAATGGAATGCTGCTCAGCAATTAAAAACAAGGAAATCACAAAATTTGCAGGCAAATGGTGGAATCTAAAGAGGATCATCCTTAGTGAGGTATCCCAGAAGCAGAAAGACACACATGGTATATACTAATTTATATAGACCTATAAGATATTATAAACACAATGAAATTAATACAACTAAAGAAGATAAACAAGAAAGAGGACCCAGGGTAAGATGATCAATCCTCACTTAGAAAGACAAATGGGATGGTCACTGGAAGTAGGAGAAAACAATAATAGGACAGGGTCCTATCACAGAGGGTCTCTGAAAGACTTTACCTAGCAGTGGATCAAAACAGATAAACATTTCTTAAAACAAATAAACAAAGAGAAAGTTTCTCAGAGTCAGTAAAGTAATGGATTTCATCCTGGTAACCATCTCTTCCTTCTTTTGTATAGATGTCTGTCCATACATAATAATCGTTAGGATTAGCTCAATAGAGTACATGTTTGCTTAGCAAGCTCTTTGTTTCTTTTATCCCTTCTACTGCAGGGAAACTTATTTTGATAGGAAGTCTCTCAACTCGAAATAGCTTCAGGAAGTCCCTGAAATTTATCAGTCCCTTAGAAGCAACTAGATCCTGCTAAGCTTGCAGACAGGAGGCTGTCAGAGTTGTCCTCTGAGATGCTGTACTAGCAGTGCCTCAAAGCAGATGTTGAGACTCAGCCAAAGACTAGGTGACACAGAGGGAGTCTTGGGGAATAGTGGGAGGAAAGAGAGAGGGACCAGGAAGTTATAGGACCTCCAAAAGGAAAACAACAGAGCCAACTAACCAGGGCCCAGAGGTGTTTGCTGAGACTGAACAATCAACCAAGGTCAATGCATAAGCTAGATGCAGCAGATGGGCAGCTTAGGCTTCAAGTGGGTACTCTAGTAAGGGAATTGGGGACTGCATTGGACAAGGCCTCACTTGCTAGCTTTTAGATAGATCACTTCCCCAAGGTGGGACTGCCTACACAGGCCACAGGAGAAGAGGTCCTGTTCAATCCTGATGCAACTTTATCAGCTGAGGTGGGTGGGAAAGGAAGTTCCCCTTTTCTGAGGAAAAGGGGAGAGGGAGGGGGAAAGAGAGAAGGTGGAACTGGGAGGGGAGGAGGGAAAGTGCTACAAGAATATAAAGTGAATAAAATAAATAAATGAGAAGAAAAAGCAACTAGATCTACTAGTTTCCTCCCTGCCGAAGAACAAATAAGTAGGAAGGCTGCACAGGAGACTCTCCGACATTCAAGCCACTTGGATGAAGCAAGTTTGTCTGAAATAAGCAGAGATAGATGACTTGCCTGGAAGAGGCTCAAGGCAACTGAACCACCTGAATAAAATGAAAAAAGAAAAAAAAATTCATTCTCCAAAGTGTTGAGCTCTCTGCTAACTATGCATTATGTTCTAGGTCTCTAGCTTTTGCTGGGGTAGGTTTTGGTGTTGCAGTTTTGTTCTGTTATTTGTGCTTCTGTAAGTAAACCCCTCACCCATATTCCTGTAAGCAACCTCAATAAAATTAATTGTTTCACAAAGGTGGACTTTGATGATATCTTTAACACCGTCTATCCACCATCAGTTTGTGTATCTGGTGTGAGTCAACAATCCTTCCCATCCCCAGGAACAGTGTTTCTCTCAGCATACATGAAACTCTAGCAAAGCTGTCAATAAGACACTTAGAATGTATATTTCCAAAGAAAATGTTGGATAATAATAGTATCTTATGAGGTATAGTAGACACTCAAGAACAGATCATTCTATATCTAAGAGAGATATGTGATGTTTCACCTGGGATTGATGGACTCATGGTCTCAGGAATTTAGCTGCCTTACCCCTGTTGTAAAAATGGGAAAGAAAAGAATAGATAGAAAGGTCTAATTGATGCCAACTAAAGAACTATCATATTTGGAGGGAGATATACCTGCATAGAGAGATAAAAAAAAAATAATGTCTCCGCCTTTGTCAGTACTTAAAATTTCCTTGTTTAAATATCTGGTGGAAGTTACATAGATGCCTATTTTTAACTGCAGATAATTTATTAGTGTATTCATAATTTGTTTAGTGGTTCAGTCTGGATCCTACATCTACCAGCCTGTTTTCTTGGTTATTTTCCAATGTGACCCCTTGCCTCTGATTTCAGGCAGGAAGTCATTCAATAAGTCAGAAAGCAACCAAGGATCTTGGCTGCCATTCTCCAGTAAGGACAAGAGTGAGTAGAAACAATCACACATGGCTGTTATTTGTAGAAACACTCACTTTTGTTACTGCTTGCCAGCTAAGGACAGCTAAGGTTGTTGCTTAGAAACAATGGTGTAACATTGATTGGCTTCATAAACTCAGATAGGCACAATACAAAAGAGAATGAGGAGAAAGAGTCCCTCTCACAATCTAATGTCACAGTCAAGAAAGAACAAAAGGGAGAAAAGGACTTGGCAATTGCCAACCCCCTGATCCCAACCTGCCTCATTCTTTGGTCTGTGTGCCAGGCTGAATGCCAGCTGGAAATGTCCCAATTATTGTGGTCAGTTAAGGTCCAGAAACTTTCGGGTTGGACTTTCATCTTTTTCTCTTACCAAACTGCTATGAAATCAGGAGAGTTGCCTCTACAAATGTGACCTACCACCCTTTATGTACCAGATGTGAACAGATGTACTCATAGCATGACTTCTTTATGCTAATCCACCAGTTAGGAGAGCAGCTGATTAGAAGAGACAGGAGAGAAAAAAAGAAGCAAATGTGACAATGTAACTGGCTAATTCAGCAACACAGCTTTGCAAGCTAAGCAAAGGTTGGGAAGCTCAATAAAATGGGAGCAGGATTTAAGAAAGCAAGGTCAGGGGAAACACAAATGAAGACACAATGGAGGCTAGGAGAAAGTTAACAGCCCTTTCTTCTTTTCACCGATTTTATGACTTAAGAGGAGTCTTATAAAAGCAGTCTTTAGAAACTTAACAATGAATGTTTACTTACATGTACATATGCATTTACTTAAAAGCAGGAGATATATTATTTGATTTCAGAATGCTAAGAATTTCTGGGTTCACTTGCATCAAGAAATGCATAACATTAGCAAAAGAAACAGCTAGATGACACTATTGTCCATTTAACAATACTTACTACACACTTGCTAATAAAGCATTTATCCAGGAAGATGAAAAGAGTGAAAAATAGATCTTTTTGTAAAAGACATCTCAGTACCACTAGGGAGGACAATGAATTCATAAACAATTGATGTGAGATTTAAGAAATGTTTGGAAGATATGATAAATACCAAGGACTGGGTTTGCGATAGTAAACAGAGTTGGGCATCGATAACTCTCAAAACCAGACAGTTTTGTGCCCTGTGGATTGAGATTTCCAGTTGTCGTAATAAAAGAAGATAGAGTTAATGTGAATTTCTAGTGAGCTGGAGATAGAAGCCAGTGATTCTGGTAAATACTATATATTGCAGATATCAACACCCCACAGAAAATAATTATCCAGACATAAATTGTTGTATTTGATACAGGTAAGAATACATGCTTTGGATTGGGGATGTAAGGTAGAATGCTTTTGATAAAAGAGGCAAAGAGCTGAATCTCATGCAGAACAGCAAACCAACACTGGAATATAGACCTCAAGCAAAGGTGTTTAAGGTAGCTGATCACTACCTGTCAGGTATCTGAGTTACCTGTAGAGCAGCTAAGGCTTCAGCTTTGCCTAGGCAAATGAGTCCCTGAAACAGATATCTTTTCAAATCATGTGATTTGTTTGATGGTTTCAGATGGACTTCTGTGAGATGTGTCCCATCCTGAATATAGATTGGAAGTCCAGCTAAGAGATCAGGTGAGAGTTTGGATATAGTTATATGTATCAGAAGTAAAATCATATGTTTCTTTTTCAAATGTGTCTTTTGCCCTAGTAGTCATAGCTTGTATGCCATAGTAGTCATAGCTTGTAGCCAGGGAATCAGTGGACTCCTCCAAATGCCAGGTAGCCACTACCCACAACTCTGCTGAGCCATGTACCAATACAAACTAGAAGTTCATAGTAGAAAAGTACTAGCTGGCAACAAGCTTGTCTGCAAGGTGGTATATCTGATAAGCTTAATGATAAAGAGAATGTAAAATTGTAGAGTTAAACTCAGGCATGAAACTTTGTGGAGAAAAGACAAATACAAGCACCACAGAAAAGGCAACATGTAAGAATGTACCTTCCTGATTAACTCAGTCAATGAGGAATAGCAGGAAGGGACTTGCTTATGTGGGTAAAAATGCATTCTGTGGAGGTCATGACACAGACAGCAGAAGCCATGAGGCTATCCCCATCCTGGACACTATGATGATGAACAAATGTAATTGAGATGTGAAGGATTTTTTAAAAAGGAGCAATACCTATACTGTGAAGAGAAGAGGAACTGGAGACTACACAGGATGCAAAGATCATGCGGTTCAGGCTGATGTGTGCAGCTTGTACTACCACCCAAGGCCATGGTCATGTTCGGATCCATGCTAACAACCAGGGCCATGTCTCAGTCCATATTCCTACCACAGCCAGGTCTGTGTTGTTGTTCTTGGCCTGTGCTACCATCAAACCCCATGCACATATCTGTGTTCTGTGCTATAACCTGAAGCTATGGTGATGTCTGTGGGGCATCATGCATCCAGAGGCCAAACTGATTTGAGTGGCCTTTGCTGCCCTCTGAGACCATGGTAAAGTGCATGCCCATGCTACTGCTTAGGGCCTTGCCTGGGCCCATGTTCCTACCACAGCCAGGGGCTGTATTGATGTCCATGTTCTTTGTGACCAGGAGAAACCCATGCAGAAGTCAGTCTGTGCTGCAGCTTGTAGCTTTGTTAATGTCTGTGGTACATCCCGCAACCAGGGGCCATATTGATGTAAGTACTAACATCCGAGGTCATGATAATGTCCACAGTCTGGGCTGACCCCAAGCACTTTTTCTGGGTCTGTGGGCCTATTGCAGCCTGTGGCCATATTTGTGGTCTCTGTTACAGTCAGAATCCATGTGGAAGCCCATGATCTGTGCTCCATTCCTTCTACAGTAAAGACCAAGGAAGCTGCTTTTGCAGTGACAGTGATGACTACATAGGCATAGTTGAGAAAGAGGGACTTGAAAAGCTTCTGTGATCATCCCTACTCCCAGTTCCTCCCTCCAAAAAAAAAAAAATAATAATAACAGCCTAAACAGAAAACCAGCGGGGGGTGGGAGGAATCTGAAAAAGTGTGATAAGGACCTAAAGTGCAGCTCTCCGCAACTGATGATTTCCAGTGAGGTTGCAGGAGAGGAAGGACACAATTCTATTTAAGGGCATATATCACAAATTGGACTTTGTTTTTGTTAGTTATTGTTATTTTTGTTTTCTTTTGTTTTTGTTTTATTTTCTTTTGGGTAGAGGGCTCTGGACATGGAAGAACTGGGGAATGCATGTAATTTGGGTACATGATGTGAAATCCCCAAAGAATCAACAGAAATATTATATTGAAAAAACTGTGCTCGCTGCTCTCTGATGATGTGTCTAGGGTATATCCATCACTGCAAAGTCACAGAATAAATTGCTTGGCTTTGTTTCGGCAGTTCAACAGTTCTCTTTTATAAAGTGAACTGTTTCTCACATTCACATGAGTCTGTGTAGTATGAAAGTAAAGATGGAAAGCATGGTAGGATAGGAGCTAAATGGAAGATGTTTGCTGAAGACTCCAGTGAGCACAGAGTGGATTGTTCCTGAAGAAATTTATGTCAGATCCCAGAATACACAGCGTGAGTCCAGGGGACAGAAGGATTAATAACAGTCAAGTGTGCTGTACGTATGCTGTAGAGTTCAGCCCACAAAATATCACGTTTATTTGGATAGTATGATCCTTTCCTTTTTGTTTTGGGTTTTACTTATTATGGGTAAAAGTCAGGATGACTAATAACTTGCTTGACCAGAATTCAGAAGTTCTTGAGACAGTACTTCTGATGCTAAAACAAGGCAATAAGAACGAGTGGATCACTCTAGCACATGAGAGTACAGAGCTAACTTTGCAGAATCCACACTGCTGGAAGAAGAGTCATAATTCATCCTTCCATACAACATGCAGTTGTAAATGTGGAGCTCATAAGGCACTGACATCTGTCCTCCTTCCATTATGTGGGTTTGGGAGACTGAACTCAGGTGTCAGACTTGGTTGCAAGCATCTTCAGCTTGGGAGCCATCTGCAGTCACAGACTAAGATTCCTTCAGCTACATCTCAGGGTTGCCCCATTAGACAGGAGCGCCTGTAGCAAGACACACTAAGGTCAAGCAGTACCAGAAGCACATTTACGTTTCTCCAGAGATGAAAGCAAAGTGGTGGAATGCTTCATTTTGGAAAGCCAACATTCAAGTGTTATAAATGGGTACTTTCACTATTAACTTTTAACAAATCCTTTTCTTTCTATTTATTTATTTATTTGTTTATTTAATTTATATACTGTCCTCTGTCAAGTCCTCTGTGGCCTTGCATAAAGGCCCAGTTCAAAGTAGTGCTCAACATGACTGGACAATTTTCTGTATTTTAAATTTGAGATCCAAACTTATAATAACTATGTATTAAATATGCCTAGCTAATGAGAGTTTCCTGTGCCAAAATCCCTCATTTCCTAAAAAATGTAATGACAGGTTTAGTATAGGTCAGGCTGGATTGTGGCCCTGGGTTCAGTCAAGTCTCAGGCCTCAGGAACAGCACTAAGCTAATAACTCAGTGAAGGGACGTAGAATTTCATCATTCCACTTGCCCATATTTCATGCTGATTTTCTTATTAAACTAGAGAATCCATGAACTCTGAACAACAATATCAAGTCTACTTAAGAATTTATGAGCCATTAGAACTCACAGACCCACCCAACCTAATAAACCAGTGTCTTTACGCTGGGTCCCAGAAATGTGTTTTCAGAAGAATGTCAGGTGATTATCATCAGGATTAAAAAAATTTAATCTCTACAGGCTAGAAGTAAAATTGAATTTTTTACGTAGGTACTAATATGTTATATAGTTTTCCAGCACTACACAATTTAGACACTATAGTATAAAATCCTGCCTGTGAAACACAGAAAATAATAAGCTGTTATAAAACTGTACTAATGGGTAAGGATATTTGAACCTTATATAATTTCCAGTTGTCATGAAATATTCTTCTGAAAGATTTTTGTCAAATTATACAAATGTTTTACTTCTATATATAAAAGAATAATCAAATTGGGTAGGACCAGGCTGTGGTTTAAGAAATTCTAATTTGGAACTACTGAGGTGGCTCAGTGGGTAAAGGCAATTACAGCCAAGTGTGATGATTTGAATTCCATCCCCCACCCACATGGTGTAAGAAGAGAGGCTATTACTTAAGTCATGGCAGGACACATACACTATAAAACTCCTAATTTTTAAGAATCCAAATTGTGTGATGTCTTAGCTATTATTATGTGTGTTACTGTTTAAAAAAAAAAAAACATGCCATGAACAAAAGGAACTTGGGAATGAAAATATTTATTTCATCTAACAATTCTCAGGTCAGAAGTCACCACTGAGAGAGTAAGAGCAATGATTTAAGGAAAGAACCTGGAGACAGAAACTGAAGCAGAGGCTGCTGACAAATGCTGTTACTGGTTTGTTCTCTGCGGCTTCCTCAGCCTGCTTTCTTATGCCAGTAGGGACCACCTGCCCAGGGGTGGCGGCACACTTCAGCCCGGGTCCTCCACGTCAATCTTCAAATCAAGGAAGTGTGCTCACTGACTTTCCTTCATACAGACCAACTTTCATGGAGGCTTTTTCTCATATTAGATACCCTTTTCCCAAATGTGTCTAGGTTGTGTCAAGTTGACAAAAGCACCCAGCACTGGTGGGAATAGTTAAGGAATCTTTTTCTTTATAAATCTAAGCAAACTATTTTAAGCACCTATGACATAATGTATGAAATGGAATTTGTTTCAAAGCAAATAGGTTGCTGTTATAGAAGTTGACTATCATATGAAAATTGTAGAAACTACAAAATAGGCACATATTCAAATTTTATTTTCTACATTGCTTTCATCTCATTCTTTTCCTTTCTTTCTTTCTTTTTTCTTTCTTTCTTTCTTTCTTTCGTTCAAGGTAATGTTTTTCTGTGTAGCCCTGGCTGTCCTGGAACTTCCTCTGTAGACCAGGCTGGCCTTGAACTCATAGAGATCTGTCTGCCTCTGCCTCCTGAGTGCTGGGATTAAAGGCATACACCACAACTTTCTGGTTTATTTTCTATTTTTTTATAACTTTTGAAAATTAATTTTGTCTACAATATTGTTCTAGTTCACTTCCCTGATATTGCAACAAAATACTCCGACTAAAAGCAACGTGGGGGCAAAAAGTTTAATTTATCTTACTTTTTCAAGTCACAGCACAACATTGACAGATGTCAGGACAGGAACTCAAATACATACCAGAGAAGAACAGAGATTATTCTCTCACTCCTTGCTTTATGCACAGACACATATCTTTTTTCTTTTGAGTTTTTTCTTATTTATTTATTTGCTTATTGCAATTCATTCACTTTGTATCCCAGCTGTATCCCCCTCCCTCATCTCCTTCCAATCTCACCCTTCTTCTCCTCCCATGTCTCCAACCCAGTCCTCTGAAAGGGGAGGTCCTCCACCCCTTCTCCCCGACCCTAGCCTATCAGGTCTCATCAGGATTGGCTGCACTGTGTTCCTCTGTGCCCTGGTAAGGCTGCAGTCTCCAGGTGGGTTCCCTAGGAAGGGGAACAGGGGCTGTCTCTGACATGAACTCAGTGGCTGGCTCTTTGACATACTTCTTATATAGCCCACTTCCACTAGCTTAGGGATGGTGCTACCCACATTGGGCTAGCTCTTTCAATATCAATCATGCAGAGAACCTCTTAGAGATATGGAAATAGGCCAATTCAATTTGTAAAATTCTTCAGTTGCTGTTTACTCTCACAAGGTAACTCTTGGTCATATTAAATTGCCTTGCTTGCTAATTGATACAGAAGGCCACAGTCCATTGTGAGTGACACCATTCTTTGAGCAGATAGTCCCTTATAATAAGCATAGGTCTGTGAGTAAGCCAACCAGGAGCATTCCTTCCTGGTTTCTGCTGTAATTTGTTAGCTGCCCTGACCCGCGGGACCTAGTTATTCGTGGGGTCCCAGGGGATCCAAGCCTGAAAGAAAAATGGGCGGGAAAGGAGGAGGAGACCAAGCAGTTTCCTTGTCAAGGTCTCATTTAATGGGTGAAAAGTACCAGTTTTAAAAGCGGAGAAAGGAAGGAGCAGGGAGGGGGAAGGTAAAATTCCTGTGAGAGGAGCGGTTCCACCTGGGCAGCTTTTGATCTTGGAATGTCTTTCCACCTGGGAGCTTCCTTATCTCTGGAATGTCCGGTTCCAACTGCATGGCTGTTGTCTTCAGGGGCCAGCAATTCTCAGTGAGGGGAGTCTTTTACTCTAAGCCATATTTGTTCCCAACAGTTAGCTGTGAAGGCATTCTTCCCTCAGGAATGGACTATAACCTATAATGTTGAATAAACCATTTTCTTAAAAATTTTTTAAAAAATGAGGTACCACACATAAGACTAAGGAAGATGAAGAAATGTTGATAGTAACCTACACTCACTCACAGTTCCTTAGTGATGGAATATGTTCTCAGTTACATGTTACCAGATGATTTAACCACTACAGGAACATCATAGGTTATGTTTACATAAACTTAGATGGAATAGCCTGCACAGCATTCTTCTGAATAAAATACTTTATGCAATTATATCACAACTGGTTTTCTACACTACATACAGCCTAAATGTTCTGCAATGTAACACACAGTTCCTATATAATCACTTTAGTGAACCTCTGTACAAAGCAAGCAAATTCTACCCACCAAGAATGATAACATGTGATTGAAGTATATACCTGAAAATACATAACATCCTTTCAGTTAGCTCAGATTCAAGGCTCTGCTATTATAAAGGTAATATAGGAACTCTTGTGTATAACAAAATCATTTCACATTGATTCTGATCTTTGACAATAACTTAATAAATGACCTTATCCTTTTGGCTAATCATAATTCTTAACAGTGTTTGGGTGATTGCACATTTTTATTAAGATTTCTCTCAATTCCAGACTTTTTAAAAAATATATATATTATTTATTTTTATTGGACATGCTCATTTCTGACCCTGACATTTTTTAAAATTTTGACCTTTTATTATTATTTTTTTATTAATTTCACTTTATTCACTTCTGTTCCCCCTGTAGCTCCCTTCCTTCTCCCCTTCCAATCCCTCTCTCCCCCTTCACCATGCTTGCCCCTCTCCAAGTCCACTGACAGGGGAGGTCTTCCTTTCCTTCCTTCTGATCCTAGTCTATTAGGTCTCATCAAGAGTGGCTGCATTGTCTTCCTCTGTGGCCTGGTAAGGCTGTTCCTCCCTCAGGGGGAGGTGATCAAAGAGCCAGCCATTGAGTTCATGTCAGAGACAGTCCCTGTTCCCATTAGTATGAAACCCAATGTAGGCCATGGCAATTCCAGAATTTTGATGGGCTGCATTCTTCGGTTTGGCAGCCACAATGATCAGTGTTGCTCTGGTTCTTTCTTTGTAGATTATCTTTCTGAGGTTCAGAAAGGAAAAAGGATGTTTTTCTAATGTCACATAGCCAGACTCTGAGTGAGTCTTTGACTGCACTTTATTTTTTTAAGAAATTTATTTATTTTTATATTAATCACAGGTTATATACTTTGCATCCCAGCTGTGGCCCCTTCCTTCATTTCCTCCCACTCTCCCCATCCCTCCCTCATCTTTTCCCTGCCCCCCTCCAAGTCCACTGATAGGGGAGGACCTTCCCTCCTTCCATCTGACCCTAGCTTATCATGTCTCTTCAGGGCTGGCTGCAATGTCCTCTTCTGGGATCTAGCTAGGCCGCTCCTCCCACGGGGGCTGGGGTGGGGGGCGGTCAACAAGCCAGCCATTGAGTTCATGACCCAAATAGTCCCTGTTCCCCTTACTAGGTTACCCAGTTGGGTATTGAGCTACCATGGGCCACATCCTCTGCACTTTAAAATCCATGTACTTAATTATTAACTAAAAGCAAAGGGTATATTACAAAAGGAAGAAGGATGCAGAATGCTGGATAGGATACAGCATGGTCACTTCATAACTCAATTCAGGGTAGCATGAAGTTCTTCAGTCTTTAGCTTAAATCCAGATAAGACACTCCTAAGCAGAGAGAAAGAAGATGGATGAAATATTATGTCTCAAGTCAGTTGCCATATTGTGTCAAAATTAAATCAAAGATAATGACAGCATTTCATTAACCAATTATTTTTTCCAGAGTATCAAAATGAATGTTAATAGCCACAGGGACAATCTTAGATCTTTGAGGTCACTCATCCATTCAACAATGTGCAATTATGCTGTGCCTGGCTTTCAAGGAGAAAGTGAATCTAGTTATGTGTCCTTCCTGTGCATTCTGTCATATACATGCCCATGTGCAAATACTTGCCTTTGTATATTTTGTTCTATTTACAAGTTACAGTTCTTGCTGACCCAGTAGAAATTTCATTGCCTAGAAAAGAAATAATGACATCTATAGACAAAGATTTAGCTAAATCCACATTTTCTTTTGTAGCCAAACAAGAACATGACTTTCTGACTGCCCTTAAGATGTCTGTAACTTGCAGTGAGAATTCTTTCTAATTATAATTTAAAGATATTATCTTAATGACCCACTTTCTGCTTTCTCATTTTTATAGTTGGGTGGACTAGACCAGGCAATAGTTCATAAATTTGTCACAAAAACAATTTAAGATCTAATGATAGCTCTCAATTTCCTCCCCATGAGGGACAATTTCACCCACTCATGCTTAGTATGCAAATAAACAGCATTGTTGCATTCATGGAGTCAGTATTTCTTATTGAGAGACCATCACTTGCAGATTAACAACACTGTAAACCTGGTCAAATTCCTATGTTTGGGGAGGTTGTAAGCCAAAGAGAAATTTACTACTGTCATTTTGCTCAATGACCAGATAACTGTCTTCTAAATATTCGTGTTTATTCACCAGAACTAATGTTGATAGCCACCTGAGTCAGGAGAGTTTCTTTCTGCAGTGGATAATGAGTGGACAATTTGACTCATAACTGGTCAAATAACTGAAAATGTGTAGTTTATAATTGTTCTGATATAAACAATATACCGGCATCACCCCTCTGTGGCACAGAGAACATCATGAAAAAGGAGAAGAATGGGCAGGAATGATAGAAAATGCTGTCTGCTGGATATGACGGTTATGGCAATCTTAAGCACACAGAGGCAGTACTACCTAACAGGATCTATACCTTCTCCCCACAAAAAGGGCATGAAAGTATAAAGGAAAGAGGAAGAGTGGCTGTAGCTAGGAAGAGGTACGTAACAATATGTCAAAAGTTGTAGTAACTGGGGTGCAAATGATAAAAATACAATTTATATGTTTATTAACTTGTTCAAAATTTTTTCAAAATTATATGACCTAGTAGACCTAAAGCTCTTAGAAACTGGTTTACTTTATTGTTTTGATTTCATATTTATATAATTACTTATTTTAAAACCACTTCATGGAGATAACAATTCACATATATGATTACTAATTTAGCAGTAAAATCCAATGGGTATATTCACAGAATTGTAGAATCTCCACAATTAGCTTTAGAACATTAGAATTTTTATCAAAAAGTAAATAAATAAATTACGTAGTCCCTCATGGTTATCTCCTGTTTTATGTTTTTGTTTTCCCCCACCTTATACACAATCCTTATGAGAGACCAAAAGATTAAAAATCAGCAGCTATTATTAAAGTTTAAGGCCTGATCTAAGGTTAGCTGGGTGGAAACTTGTCCAGTAATGCCCTGAGGGGAAAAACTAGTCTTACTGCATTCTTTCCCTGCCCTCTAATTATACGGTTGCTAGGAAAACAGCCCATTTGACCAGGCCAGAACTGTTTGTGGTCTTGGCACCTAAAGTGGACTAATCATTTCAAAAGTCAATTTCCTTCACCTAACCATGTAATGCCAAAGCATGCATGTCACTGCTTGCATTTTTTTTTCCCTTGAAAACTCTGTACCCCTAGACCTCAGGGCTGCATTCCTCTTCTGTTTCCATAGGAGGTTTGCAACCCGTGTTTGAACGCATATACAATTAAAAAAACCTCATATATTTACAGTGGAGTCTATTTATGCCTGGACTTTTGGACATAACACTTAGTAAGCCACACAGCTCTCAACTGAACACCAAGACCAAATATAATCATTTTTATCAACATTTTCTCTTTACATATGTTCATATCCTTAATAAAAATGTTTTATATACTTTCTACCTAGTTGTAGTTAATTATATGATTGTACTATGTTGATTTTGCTTAAAATGTTTTTTTCCTACTGAGTCTTTTAGATCTAGAGGGTGGTATGGTGAGACCTTCTATTTCAATTCACTGATCCACCTCCCTCTGTGTAGGACAACAAAGCAAAATGCTTGGCAGACAGCTGCACTTCCAGCCATGATGGTGAGGGTGGTGGGGAGAAGAAAAAGAAATGGAGATTCCAGGCCTAGCAAGATGTATGTCTCCTGCCTGCCCTGTTAGATTTCACTTATTGAATTAGGACAAATTGGGACTTTCATAAACTGTGATATAAATCATTATCTCCAGTTAGCAGATGCAGTCTCACCAGGATAGAACACTGTTAATAACTCTGCTGGATTAGGACTGATTGTAACAATTTGAAACTTGTTTCTCTCAGCTTGATCAGCTTCATTGTAACCACAGCAATTATCCCATTTCAGTTTCAATGGCTCAGCACAGACATGTTGTTGCTTTATAACCATCCTTCTTAATGAAGCCAGCTCAGACTTTTATTCATTTGTCAAAGCACTATCCTACACAAATAATAAATATAATTCTACCCTTTGCGGCTTAAGGTAGATATTTACAAGGCTGAGATCTCCAATTGGTTAGACAAATACAATTCTTTATGATAGTTAACTCAAGGATTGATCTATTCATTGTAATTTTTCATATGTGAGCAACTGTTTCCTCTCTAGTAATAAGAATGCATTAATCTGTGAAATCAGACACAGTTTTGTTAATCTGACTAGCATTGTACCTGTTTCATTTCTTTCTTTTTTTATTTTTCTGATAAGGTGTATGTACAATGTTCATGTTTATCTAGGAGTCTCATGTCAAGGGATATCACAAAATTGCAAAATACTTTATAGGAAGGAGTTAAGTCTTTGTACTGAATTTGTTGGTAAAGATTCCCACAGAGGCAATAAGCATAAACTTAAAGAACACTACATTGAGGAGCTGGGGTGGTGTGTTAGTGGATAAATGCAGATTTGAGGTAGGCTATTCAACACACATGCAAAATTCCAGCCATAACAATGAGGCTATTTAATCCTGGAATAAAGAAACAGAGCCAGACAGAGCCTAGGAGCTAACTGGTCAATGAGTTTAGCTGAATCAGTGAGCACAACATTTAATGAGAAAATCTGCCTCAAAAATTAAGGTTGGTGGAAATAGAGAAAGATATTAAAGGTCAGTTTCTGAGTTTCCACAACACAGAGAGGTACAAGTCTATCTGCACATATATATACACACACATACATAGATATGAGAGATGGGGAAAGTGATGGAAAAAAGATCATGAGCATGGTTCAACATTATCTTCATCACTTTTTTAAAATGCCTATGACAATATAGGTGATCGGTAGGTAGATAAACCATCTAAAATATGTTCCCTTTGTATGCCGTATTAGCTAGTTGATACTCAGTCACAAATAAAACTATAAATGTTTCAATATTTAGCATATTTGTGATTATCAAGTTATGGGAAGTCCAAGACCTTCACTTATATTCCATATATCAAAAATATGCAAGTTATTTTGATGAAAATGCATAAGACTCAGGGCCCCAAGAGTTTGTGGTTTAATTGAGATGAACTACTTTTATTTTGAAATTTTATATCTAAAATAAAAATGAGGAAGTCAGAAAAAAGGTAAATTGAGCTTGATCCTATTTTACTGTCATCTCCCACTTTCTTGGCTACATTTTATTTAGGATATTTACACAGGTACAAAGAAAAGGTATTCCTGTCACAGGCTCCTTGTAAATCAAAGACCTTGGATTTCATATCACAATCCCATTTAAATCACATTTTTACAGACTGCAATATCTTTTAGTTGGAATATGTTAGGACCTATTCCATAAACATTATATTTAGATATTTCCCTTCAAAAGAGAAAGACAATTTACCAGAAGGACTAGATCCCTCCTATTTGCCTAGATTTCATTAATCTCTGTTCTACGCTGAAGTTAGCATTAGTTAAATTTCATTTCTATTATTTTATCTACAGGTATGAATCGATTGTAAGACACTAATAAGTATACTTAAATAACACATCCTAGTGTTTTTTTTTTTTTTAATGTAATGACAAATATAACATTAGCCCTTTTACTTTTTTTGTCCTTGTGTGAGCAAAGTTGATTTTCTCTGAAATTTGGAGGTATGTGCACCATGCACTAACATCTGCGCCCCTGTAGATTGTCCTGCCTCTGCATGCACAGTGAAAAGTATGACAGTCAGAAAAGGATAAGAGCTTCAGTGACTTGTGGTTTGTCACCATGTCTGCAAGAGAAGAAAAAGTCTGTTCCAGGTAAGAATTTCTAAATGAGGGAGCATTCATAGTTCACTACTCATGAGAATTTTCATCCTTCCAAGCTATATATAGAATAAATGAAAGCCAGGACGACAGTAAATTGAAAGCTAGATGGAGAACAATGGCTGGAAAATGACCTCTGTACCATACATGAGTGAAAAATAGAACTGGAGTCACTTTAGAGAGCTGGTGGGTTGGGGTTGGAAGAATCTTTAAAATGAACAACAGAAAAACAAATACTTTGATTTACCAATCAGTTTGCTTTTGTTACACCTGCTATTTTTACTTTGTACATCTCCATACATCCTGATGCTCAGAGAGAAATGGTATGTCCCTAATACTTGTCAGTAATTAGAGAAGCCCAGAAATCACAGATGTATTAGCTATTTTACACAACTGTGATCAACTACCCACCAAACACAAGAGGGATATTTGTTTATTTATTTATTCTGCTCACAGTCTCAGAGGTATTTTGCCTTGGAAGGGATGTTAGTTCAAGGTTGTAGACTCTTGTAACAGAGGCTGTTTACACAGACTAGTGTACAAAGAAGGGATGCACGGTGGAGAGCAGAAAGCAGGAGTAGGGTAAATATTTCAAAGACTTGTAACTAATTCTAATTCTAAAAGTCTGGCTCCTAATTCTTTATGTTATTTTTCAAATAAGCTTAATAAATGACATTATAAATGGAACATTATACATAATCATGTATAACAAAAGATGATTAACTTAAGTCATTTTAAATTCATAATGCAAAAATCATATAAGTGTATTCCAACCATGTTTTAATATATTGGGAGCACAGATATTAAATACATGTCTAAATAAATATAGAAATTAATCTAGCTAATATAATATAATATAATGACACATCTGACAGTTGAGAATAAAACTTTAAAATTAATTGTCTCCACAAATTTTTCAATCTTTTAATTTTTTTACTTTTTTCTTTTATTATTAATTACAATTTATTTACTTTGTATGCCCTTCACACCCTTCCTCTCTCTTCCCTCCCCTATATCCCTCACCTAGCCCACTGATAGGGGAGGTCCTCCTTTCCTCTATCTGAACCTAGCCTATCAGTTTTCATCAGAGCTGTGTGGATCCTCTTTATTTGTAGCCTAGTGAGGCCACTTTGTCAGGGGGAGGTGATCAAAGAGCAAGTCACACTGAGTCCATGTCAGAGACACCTCTTGCAGACACCTCTTGCACCCCTTACTAGGGAACCCACATGGGGACTGAGTTGCCCATGGAAGTTTCTGAGCATGATGTCTAGGTCTTCTCTATGCATGGTGCTTAGTTGATTCAACAATTTCTGCAGAAACCCCAGGGCCCTCATTTTTTTACTACATTGATCTCATTATGGAGCTCCTGTTCCCTCCAGGTCTCTCTATCTCCCCCTTCTTCCATAAGATTTCCTGCACTCTGCCCTAAGTTTCGCTATGAGTCTCAGCAACTGCTTTGATATCCTGCTGGGTAGAGCCTTTCAGAGTCCCCTGTGGTAGGCTCCTGTCCTGTTCCCTGTCTCCTCCTACTTTAAATGTCTATACTGTCTGCCCTTCTGAATGAGGATTAAGCCTCTTCCCTAGGGTCATTCGTGTTGTTTACCTTCTTTAGGATTGTAGATTTTAGTACGATTACCCTATATTATATGTCTAATGTCCACTTATAAGTGAGTATATACTATGTGTGTCTTTCTGCGTCTGGGTTACTTCACTCAGGATATTTTCTAGCTTCATCCCTTTGCCTGCAAAGTTCTTTTTTTTTTTTTTAAATTAATTTTCTTCAATTAAATTTTTATTTTTTTATATTAATTGCAGTTTATTTACTTTGTATCCCAGCTGTAGTCCCCTCCCTCATTCCCTCTCTTCTTCATGCCCTCCCTGCCCCTCTCTAAGTCCACTGATAGGAGAGGTCCTCCTTTTCTATCTCACCCTAGCTTATCAAGTCTCACCAGGACTGGCTGCAATGTCCTTCTCTGTGACCTAACTAGGCTGCTTCCTCCCACGGGGGGTAGGAAGGTCAAAGATCTAGCCTCAGAATTCATGCCAGAGACAGTCCCTGTTCCCCATACTAGGGAAGCCAATTGAATACTGTACTGCCATGGGCTACATCCAAGCAGAGGTTCTAGGTTATATCCATGCATGGTACTGGTTGGAGTATCAGTCTCAGACAAGCCCCTGTGCCCAGATATGTTCGGTCCTTGTGGAGCTCCTGTTCTCTCCAGGTCTTACTAACTCTCTCTTCTTTCATATGATTCCAGAACTCTGCCCCAAGTTTGGCCATTAGTCTCAGCATCTGCTTTGATACACTGCTAGGTAGACTCTTTTGGAGGCCCTCTATGGTAGGCTCCTATCCTGCTTCTCATTTTCTCCTACTTCCAATGTCCATCCCATTTGTCTTTCTAAGTAAGGATTGATCTTCTGATCCCCGGTCCTCCTTCAAGTGACCACACATGCTGGAGAGGTTGTGAAGAAAGGGGAACCCTCCTCCATTAATGGTAGGAATGTAAACTTGTACAACCTCCTTGGAAATCAATATGGGACTTTCTTAGACAATTAGGAATAGTGCTTCCTCAAGATCCAATTATACCACTCCTAGGCATATATCCAAAATATGCTCAAGTACAAAACAAGGACATTTGTTCAACCATATTCATAGCAGCTTTATTCATAATAGCTAGAACCTGGAAATAACCCAGATGTCCCTCAGTAGAGGAATGGATACAGAAATTGTAAGACATTTACACAATGGAATACTACTCAGCAATTAAAAACAAGGAAATCATGAAACTTGAAGGCAAATGGTGGGACCTAGAAAAGATCATCCTGAGTGAGATATCCCAGAAGCAAAAAGACACACATGATATATTCTCACCTATAAGTGGATACTAGACCTATAAGATAGAATAGACTAAAATCTTTACACCTAAAGAAGCTAAATTAATTAATTAGTTAATTTATTATTTACTTATTACAATTTATTCATTTTGTATCCAGGCTGTAGCACTCTCTGGTCTCCTCGCAGTTCCACTGTCCTTCCCTCTTCTTCCCCCATGCCCTTTCTCTAGTCCACTGATTCGGGAGGACCTCCTCCCCTTTAAATTGTATAAATCTTTTGTATGCAAATTTCATGATTTCCTTGTCTTTAATTGCTGACTAGTATTCCACTGTGAAGATATATGAGACAATTTCTGTATCCAGTTTTCAGTTGAGGGATATCTAGGTTGTTTCCATATTCTGGATATTATGAACAAAGCTGCTATGAATGTAGTTGAACAAATGTTCTTGTTGTATGGTTGAGCATCTTGTGGATATGTGCTCAAGAGTAGTACAGTTCTTGAGGTAGCACTATTCCTAATTTTCTGAGAAAGCTCCAGATTGACTTCCAAAGTGGTTGTGCAGCAGCAATGTAGGATAGTTCCCCTTTATCCACAACCTCTCTAGCATGTGTCATCCTTTGAGGTTTTGATATTAGACATTCTAATGTGTGTGAGGTGGAATCTCAGGGTCCTTTTGATTTCCATTTCCCAGAAGACTTTAAGTGTTTCTTTGCCATTCCATGTTCCTCTGTTGAGAAGTCTCTGTTTACTTTGTACCCCAATAGTGGATCAATAGAATCAAATTGAAGATGCAGAATCAAACCCCCACACTTATGGACACCTGAGTTTTGACAAAGAAGCCAAAACCATACAATGGAAAAAAGACAGCATCTTCAACAAATGCCCTGGTCTAACTGGATGTCTACATGTAGAAAAATGCAAATAGATCCATACTTATCACCCTGCACAAAACTAAAGTCCAAGTGGATCAAAGAACTCAACATGAAACCAGACATACTAAACCTATTAGAAGAAATATTGGGGAAGAGCATTGAACTCATTGGCACAGGAGACAACTTCCTGAACAGAACACCAACAACACAGGCTCTAAGATCAATAATCAATAAATGGGACTTCATGAAGCTGAAAAGCATCTGTAAAGCAAAGGACACTGTCATCAGAACAAAAGCAACAGCCCACAGAAAGGGAAAACATCTTCACCAACACTACATCTGACAGAGGGCTTACATCCAGAATATATAAAGAACTCAAGAAGTTAAAAGCCAAATCTTTTCAAAAAGAGTACTTTACCTGTAAAACTTTTAAAGATGTTTCAACTTTTTTTTCTAGATAGGTTTTCTCTTGTTGTTCTGGACAGTCATTGTAGATCAGGCTGGCCTCAAACTCAGAGATCTACTTGCCTTTGCCTCCCTCAGTGCTGGGATTAAGGCATGTGCCACCAAATTAGGTTAATATTTTCATTTTCTTTTTATTATTTTATTTTAATTTTTATTATTAGTTACATTTTATTAACTCTGTATCCCAGCTATATACCCCTCCCTCAGTCCCTCCCAATCCTACCCTCCCTCCCTCATCTACTCCCTACTCCTTTCCAAATCCACTGATAGGGGAGGACCTCCTTCCCTTTCTTCTGACCTGTTTTATCAGGTATCTTCAGGACTGGCTACAAAATCCTCCTCTGTGCCTAGAAGGGCTGCTCCCCCCTTGTAGGGTAGGGAGGTCAAAGAGCTCACCATTGAGTTCATGTCAGAAATAGTCCCTGTTCCTCTTACTAGGGTATCCACTTGGATACTGAGCTACCATGAGCTACTTCTGAGCAAAGGTTCTAGGTTATATCCATACATGATCCTTAGTTGGAGAAACAGTCTCAAATAAGACCCCTGTGCCCAGGTATATTGGGTCCTTGTGGAGCTCCTATCCTCTCGAGGTCATATTAACTCTCCCTTCTTTCATATGATTCTCTGCACTCTGCTGAAGGTTTGGTTATGAGTCTCATTATCTGCTTTGATACACTGCTATGTAGAGTCTTTCAGAGGCCCTCTGTGATAGGACCCTGTCCTATTACTTGATTTCTCCTATATCTATTGCCCATCCCATATGTCTTTCTGAGTGAGGATTGATCATCTTACACCAGGTCCACTTTCTTGTTTATCTTCTTTAGATGTAGAGATTTCATTATGTTTATCATATCTTATAGGTCTAAATAAGTGAGTATATACCATGTATGTCTTTCTGCTTCTGGGATACCTCACTCAAAAGGATCTTTTCTAGATCCCACCATTTGCCTACAAATTTCACGATTTCCTCGTTTTTAATTGCTGAGTAGTATCCTATTGTGTAAGAATACCACAATTTCTGAATACATTCCTCCGTTTGATGGACATCTGGGTTATTTCCAGATTCTGGCTATTACAAATAAACCTGCTACAAACATGGTTGAGCAAATGTCCTTGTTGTGTACTTGAGCATATTTTGGATATATGCTTAGGAGTGCTATAGCTGTGTCTTGAGGAAGTGCTATTCCTAATTGTCTGAGAAAGTGCCAGATTGATTTCTAAAGTAGTTGTACCAGTTTACATTCCCATCAGAAATGGAGGAGGGTTCACACAATATTGAGGTTTCTGCACAACATTTTCACTTTTTATAGCAAAATAAATGTCAGATAAAGCAAAACGCTTCACATTCAAGTTGGACAAAGCAAACAAACAAAGAAAAAAGACTCTACCCGGCAGGGTATCAAAGCAGATGCTGGGACTCATAGCCAAACTTTGGGCAGAGTGCAGAGAATCTTATGAAAGGAGGGGGAGATATAAAGGCCTGGAGGGGACAAGAGTTCCACAAGGAGAGCAACAGAACCAAAAATCTGGGCACAGGATTCTTTTGTGAGACTGATACTCCAAACAAGAACCATGCATGGAGATAACCTAGAAACCCTGCACAGATGTAGCCATGTCTTGGACACTCTCTCTAGTGTCCAAGAGAGTTCCCTAGTAATGGGATCAGGGGCTGTCTCTGACATGAACTGATTGGCCTGCTCTTTGATCACCTCCCCCAGGGGAGGGAACAGCCTTATCAGTTCACAGAGGAAGACAATGAAGCCAGTCCTGATGAGACCTGATAGACTAAGGTCAGATGGAAGGGGAGGAGAACATCCCCTATCATTGGACTTGGGTAAGGGTATAGGAGAAGAAGATGGAGTGTGGGTGGGATTTTGAGGGAGTGCGTTAGGGGGCTACAGCTGTGATAAAAGTGTATAAACTGTAATTAATAATAATAAAATAAAATTTTAAAAACTTGAGACACGGCAAAAGACCCAAATCTTCACACACTCAGTCCCCTAAAAATGCTAAGCACAAAGTTATAATGCAGATCCAGGAGACCTGGTGGAGACCCATTTTTGTCCCTGTGGTAACTGCTTTCATCTTTCTGTTTTCATATAGTTTTGCTCAGTTGGTGTAGAGGTGTCCTCCATTTCCTCTGGTTGCCACACTCTTTCTGCCTCCTCATTCTCAGATTCTTTGAACGCTGAAGGAAATATTTGATGAAGACATTCCAAATAGAGCAGTGTGCCCTGAATCCTTTTGTGAGTGTACATTTTTGTATGCATGTGCAATGTCTGGATGTGGGTCTTTGATTTTGTTCCCTTCTATAGAAAGAAGCCTCTCTGATGATAGCTGAAAAAGACACTAATTTATGACCAGAGCAGGGTATAATTAGGAGATATTCTTTATGATTTTAGACGAGTAGTATTTGGTTTTCATTTTGTTTTTCCTTTATTTAAATTTTATTTTTTAAATTAATTATAGTTTATTCACTTTGTATCCCAGCTGTAGCCCCCTTCTTCATTTCCTCCCATTCCTGTCCACCCTCCTTCTTCTACTCTCATGCCCCTTCCCTAGTGTAATGATAGGAGAGGTCCTCCTTTTGATCCAACTAAACCTAGAATATGAGATCTCATCAGGACTGGCTGAATTGTTTTTCTCTGTGGCCTGGTAACACTCCACCTCCACCTAAGAGGAGAGGTTAAAAGAGCCAGTCACTGAGTTCATGTCAGAGACAGCCCCAGCCTTGTTCCACTTACTCAGACACCCACTTGGAAACTGAGCTGCCATGGGCTAAATCTGTGTAGGGGTTCTAGGTTATAACCATGCATGGTCCTTGATTAGAGTGCCAGTCTCAGAAAAGAATCCCGTGCCTAGATTTTTTGGTCCTATTGCTCCCCTTGTGGAGTTCCAGTCCCCTCCAGGTCTATCTTCCCCTTCTATCATAAGATTCCCTGTACTCTACCCAAAGTTTGGCTATGAGTCTCAGCATCTGCTTTAATAACCTTTCGGGTAGAGTCTTTCAGAGGCCCTCTGTGGTGGGCTCTTGTTTTTTTCCTTGTCTTCACCCTCTTCCAATGTCTCTCTGGTTTGCCTTTCTGAATAAGAATTGATCATCTTATCCAGGGTCATCATTATTGCTTAGCTTTTTTAGGTTTATAGATTTTGTATGATTATCCTATTATTATATGTCTAATGCCCACTTTTAAGTGAGTATATACCATGTGTGTCTTCTTGATTTTGGGATACCTCACTCAGGATGATCTTTTCCAGTTCCCGTCATTTCCCTGAAAATTTCATGATTTCCTTGTTTTTAACGGCTGAGTAGTATTGCATTGCATAAATGTATTTCAATTTCTGTATCCATTCCTCCATTGAGGGACATCCAGGTTTTTTTCCACATTTTATCTATTACGAATAAAGCTTCTACGAACATGGTTGAGCAAATGTCCTTGTTGTATACGTGAGCATATTTTGGAAATATGCCTAGGAGTGCTATAGCTGGATCTTGAGGAAGCACGATTCCTAATTGTCTGAGAAAGTGCCAGATTGATTTCCAAAGTGGTTCTACAAGTTTACATTCCCACTAGCAATGGAGGAGTGTTCTGCTTTCTCCACAGGTATTGTCACTTGAGTCCTGTGGGCTATCTAGTCTCTGGTTCTAGGTTACAGAAGCAATGTACAGTATGGGTTTCATCTCATGGACCTCGTCTTAAGTCAAATAGACATGGATTGTTTACTCCTACATTCTTTTTGCCACCATTGCCAAGCGTATTTTGCAGGCTCCTATTTTTAAAGATTATACCTCTTAAAGGCCCAACAGCTTGCAAAATAACACAAAAAATTGGTATAATGGGCATTTATAACACAGACATAAACATAACAGTATATACAGGTGCCTTCCACTTGGAAATATATAAATCTTAAATACGTATTTTAGCTAACCTTCTAATGCTTAGTCGTTGCTCTAGACTAATCTGATGTTCCCTTTTCCTAATTATCCATACAGGATTTTGCCAGGGACAAAAGTTTGATTAATAATATTAAATATTGCCCTGTGCAGCATTTCTGATCTTCAGAAATTTACTTTTAATAATTGATTGAATAGTAATATTGACAGTAACATCTAAATTGATAAACTGCATATGCCTAACACTCATATAATTGCTTTCTGTAAGTTACTCTACCAATTACAGCAGCATATCTTTGATACTATAGAGCATCACCTAAATAAATACTGAATAAAAAGTATTACCATCATTTTAATTTCATATAGTAAAAAAATAAACCCCAGATTTTTAAAAAGGTGCAGACTTAACTAATAGAAAAATTGTGATTCAAATTTTAACCTGACTACATGATCCACTGAAGGAAGGGTACCTGCCAAGTCTTGCTTCTTATTGAGTGTACTCACAGATATTACTCCAACTTATTTTTCATCATGTCAACGTGTGACATATTTAATCTTTAACCTTATAGTATTTCCTCTTCCTTCTTATCATTGCCGAGTTTGTTCCTTCAATGATTTCTTTTGTAGATAGTTGTCTTTTCCCACACTATATTGATGTGGATTTTAGAAATGACGTAGGTTAGAAATGAATTGAATCAGGTTAATTAGGAGCTGAGATACTCCAACAGGAGTGGTCTGTTTGGCAACTCTGATCTTAGTAATGCTTTATCAACTTTGGTCACAGCATTCCTACAAAGAATGTCTGTTCTAAGTTTATGCCCTAAACTAATTGCTGGTTAGCCTGCCTGCTTGAAGCAGGAAGTCTACCTTTCTGAAAGCTGTTCCATTAAAGCAAGTCACAGGAAATTGCCATCACAGTGACTGAGTCCTCAACAGCATAGAGGATGTGATTAAGGGTCATTAGGTCCAAAGTCCTGTGCTAAGATCACATTCATGTAGGGGTCACCATGGAAACAGAGTTGAAGTGACCTACCTTATTGCCCCCACCTGAATCTCTACCTGGGAAGCTGATTGAAGATGAGCCTTGGATGGTGCTCAAAAGAGTAAAGGCCATTAAGTGACCATTTATTTCAGAGCTGAGGCCCTGTAGCAGAGTATGTTGAGGAAGGATGATTGATGGTGGTGGGAAACCTCAAGCATTGTGAGATACAGGGCTGATTACCCTGCAAATGGGAATAGTATAGACAACATTTCCTAAAATAGTGTCAAGTTTATTGAAGTGATGCTGATTTATCACTGCCTAAATTTGTTAAAATTATATCCAGACCCAACCAAAGTATGTGTGTTTAAGTGTTGCAGGGGACAGGAGCTCTACGCTCTACAAGAAGACCAACAGAGCCAAAAATCTGGGCTAAGATGGCCCTGAAGAGATGGATACTCTAACCAAGGACCATGCATAAAAAATACCTAGAACTCCTCCCCCCATAAGCAGTTCAGTCTCCAAGTGAGTTCCCTAGTATGGAGTACAGGAGCTGTCTCCTACATGAACTCAGTGGCTGGCTCTTTAATCGCATCCCTATAGGGAGTGCAGCCTGGCCAGGCCACAGAGGAAGACAATGCAACCAATCCTGAGGAGACTTGATAAGCTAGGGTCAGATAGAAAGGGAGGAAGACCTCCTTTATCAGTGGAATAAGGGAGGGGAAGAAGGGAAAAAGAGAGAGGGGTGCATGACTGGGAGGAGCCAAGGAAGGGGGCTACAACAGGGATACAATGTGAATAAATTGCAATAAATTATAAGTAAATTTTAAAAAAGATAAAAAGGTATTCAAGAACAAGAGTATACCAAATGCAGCAAGAAATAGGCAAAAGATAAGTCTGACTTTCATGTGCTCTTTAACCCAGGAAACTTTGATCGCTCTTCAGGAGTAAAAACAAGCCTTGTAGCAAGAGGAACCAGATTTCAAGTCCAGCTGCCATACCAGTCATCGTATCAACAAATCTATTAACCTTTGGTGACTTAATTTTTTAATCTGGAAAATGGGAGTCAGTAGAAGTGATATTAAAAGGAGGTTAATATAAAATTAAAAATGCTTAGGTAAGCATTCCTTGGGGAATTTTAAAGAAATGAAAGGTTTATCAGCTGTGCAATAAAGTCTTCTCTGTTTCATTGTTAACTGAAACCTTTGCTCAAGGCAACCAGCCTTTTCTTTCATGTTAATTCATCTTTCATATGTGGATAATTTCCCTGAAAGTGGTTATAGTGTACATAAAACAAATTAGATAACAAGACAATATCACAGCTCATCGAACACAATAGCCACTCAATAAATTAGAATAATTATTCTTTTTAAAATTTTACTATGGGAAACACTTAACAAAATTTACTATGGAGAAACCCACTTCTATGGTCACAAGTAAGTTATTGACAGAAATTCATTCTGACTGTCAAACTAAACAAATAAAAGATATACATACATACATACATACATACATACATATTAAGCTACATGACACAGTGAAAAATGTAAAATGCTTTGGAATAGAGGAAAGTAGTATGATTATGTGGCAGGTTTTGTGAATGTTCAGCAGATGAAGCTATCATTTTAAATAGAGTGATGTAAATAAGTAAATAAGGCTCAGTGAGCTGAAGTTTGGACCAAACTTTGAAAGAAGTTATAGAGACAATTCTACACGCAGGAAAGAGTCACGGATTTAGGGTTGGGTGTATCAGTATCAGTGCTGAGGAACATCTTTTTGTGTGGTTAGTTGAGGCATCTCAATTACTCCAAGAAACAGAGAGAGACGATGTTACCCTTGGGTGTCCCTCAGGATGAAGTCAGCTCCTGTTGCTGAAGACTGCACACATTTAGGATGTATGACACGGGACTCCAATTATTCAAGTTGAATCTAACCTAAATTCCTTCTTCCTGTGGTCTAGCTCTCCTCCTTCCAGAAAATGCCATGCTAGGTGTAAATGATGGAACCTGTTACTTGTTTTGCTGCATGTGGCACCTGTGAACCATGACAATAACTAGAATGGAAAGGTGGATGAAGGTGCAAAAGTAGTACTTGCATGTTGATGGTAAGCATACTTAAAGCTTATTCAACAGGAGGAAAATTGTTCCTGGTATTAACTAGAAACCTAGGCAATGAGGTCAGGATGCTTAAAAGAGAATCTGCTACAACTATTTGACTGGAGCAATTGTGTTCTAAATACTTGCTTCTACTCACAGACAAGTGAAGATATCACCCTGCATCAAAAATTACACTTCTACAGCAAAGGCAAATGAAAAACAGAGGTAAAGAAAGGACTTGAGTCTTCCTAGGTATAATGGAGGAGAAAGTTTATTGTATATCAAAGGGCGAGCATATTCAGAGGTGGAAACATCTGGGAGAGTTCAAATCAAACATGACCCTGAGTCAGGCCATGAGAGGACAATGGGGGAGGAAGAAGGGAGAGCCAGGAGACCAGAAAACCAACTGTCATGATTTGTACAGGATTAATAAAAGTGGCCAAGCAACTAAAATGGTTGCACTATCCAGCTCCCAGACTGTGGAAGTTTAAGGGAGGGCTTATGATTTGTCAGCCATACCCTGTAACAAGTATGACTGAAGGATACTTGGAGAAATTGGATACAAGGTTGCTTTGATTTGTTAAATAGGCACTTCAGTTAGCCATACTTGTTCCAGGTTTAGACCTAACAAAAGACCATCACAGAAAACTACAATTGGACACAGTACAAAAGTCAATGATTGTGAGGTACCCAGCCCCACTGGATATATTTGTATATCGCTTATTTCTCCTATGACTCAGGGAACATCACAAAAAAAGGGGTGGTGGTGGAAAGACTATAATTACCAGAATACTAGAATTTTCTGTGTAACTGCTTTTCTTAGAAAAGGTTTTACCAGGGATAACCCTGATTATAATAAAGATAACAGCCACAAAATCACATTCATCCAAACAACAAAAATAGGCTGAAGAGATTGTATTAATATGTTTGTATGTACTTATATGTTTACACACACACACATATATTTCTTTATTTATTCAAAGGAAAAGAGCCTATATACTGAAATGATAATGTTTTGATTTATTAGAGTTAAACGAAGTATAGTATTAAAACTGTAGAACTTAAAAGTGTCCAATTGATTTATGCAAAGAGATCATCAATGATATCAGATTTATTGAAAGAGGGAGCCATGAGAACAGGAACCACCGTGAACACAAATTCCAAACAAAATGCAACTACAATGAAATTGTGGTGAGAACTAGCTGCAAATCAGAATGTGGAAGTGTTGTGAATTTTACTAATAATAGCATATGAGAAAGAAAACAGAGCATAGGAAATTGCTAATTTTTCTCTGTTCAATGGGTATGTCTTAAGTGGAAACAGATTTTAACATTAAAGATTCTAACAACATATATTGTTCTTTTTTCTTTACTCTAGTGGTATTCGAGGTGCTAATGAGGCAGTACTGAAGAGAGAGGAAATAACTGGAAATAAGAAAGAAAATGAGCCCCTAATCCCCAAATCTGTTTGTAGCATCTTACCCTCCAGAAAAGTAAGAACTTCAGCACATTGGAGAACTTCTTATGATTTCTATTCTTTCCTGGTTATAAACTTTTACTTTTCTATCTCTAGAAAAAATATTTATAAAGGACAGATATGTACTAACTCACTATGTAACTCTGATAGCTGCTGGATATACCTCTTCAGATTGTAATTTTACTTGTTCCCCATAGAAACACCGTATAATCTCACATGTCAAAGAAAAAGAAGGAAAATGTTCCTCAGCGAATTTTGGAGATGTTACTGGAGAGCAACCAAATTTGTGTATACAGCAAGATCTAAGAACACCTAGATTGTTCCTTTTGAAGCCCATAGTCACACTAGGGTTTGTCTGACTTTCTGCTTCTCTCCATTGAATAAGAGGTATATTGGGTTGAATTACTTACAAAGTTACATTAAAAGATAAAGACACATGAACATGAAAAAAATTATCTGAGGACAAACCTGGAAGTTCCAAAACTTGGGGCTTTTGACATAGTTCTGTACCTGATATTGAACTTAACAGAATTCAAAAATATCTGAAACTATGCATGTACTGGACATGTAAAGGCATATTTTCTTACAATAATTCCCTTAATGACACTATTGAATAATTTTAAATGTTGTACACATTGTATTATGTATTTTACAAAACCTAAAGATAATTTCAATGTAGTATGTGTTGTGTAAAGGCTGTATATAAAGCATACACTAAAGTGTATGTGACTCAAACAATCTCAAATCTGGGTGTCTTTGAGAAGCAATGGAGTAACTTTCTCAATAATAATAAGGAACCTTTTAATAGTAGTGGGAATATACAGAGTTTAGAAAATGTCAATGAAGAAATCTATACTTCTGTAAAATACATATTTATATACTCAGATAAATGAATTCACTTGTAATTCAGGTATATATAAGTAAATAAAATGAATAACATTTGAATGTATATTCTACAGGTGTTTACTGTGTGTTGAATGTACTGCTATAAGCTGAAGTGTGATGAAGTAAATCCAGAGAAGTAGCAGCACTGAAGCAGAGAGGTCAGGACTTGGCAGCAGAGGGTGTGAGGAAGGTGGAAAACAATCACTGGCTCTCCTCCCAGTTTGCTCCTTGGAACTTCTGCCTTTGTTTTCTGAGCACCTCAAGTCAAATTAAACGCCTCCACAGTGCGAGAGGCATGGCTGGCTGCCACTCTAAAGCATTCCTGCTTCCCAAGGATTCACAATGTATTTTATTCTGAACTGTAACATACTCCCAGCAATGCTGCTGCTTCCATTATGTGGCTATCAGTTACCTCTCCAGGTAGATTCTGTTATTAACAACACTATCTCCTGACTTCGATTTTTATAGTTGCTGTTACTATCTAACAGTATATCTATGGCCCAAATAACAGTTTTCATTTTAAAGTACATGAAGACAAATTGGAACACTTCAATGTATGTAAAATATTGGAAAATTATAAACTAAAATAAATGAAAGATATACACTCAGGCATACCCACACATAGGAAAAAAACCTATACTCAGAAGCATTCATGATTTTTATCTCTTTTTTAAAATTTTAAATTCTTTACTAATTACACTTTATTTACTTTGTATACCCCCTGTAATTCCCTCCCTCCTCCCATCCCAATCCCTCCCTTCTTCCCCCTTCTGCACCTATGTCCCTCCACAAGTTCACTGATAGGGGAAGCCTTCTTTTCCTTCCTTCTAAACCTAGTCTATTAGGTCTCATCAGGAGTGGCTGCATTTTCTTCCTCTGTGGCCTGGTAAGGCTGCTCCCCCATCAGGGGCAGGTGATCAAAAAGCAGGCCAATCAGTTCATGTCAGAGACAGTCCCTGTTCCCATTACGATAGAACCTACTTGGACACTGAACTGCCATGGGCTATGTCTGTGCAGGGGTCCTAGGTTATCTCCATGCATGGTACTTGGTTGGAGTATTAGTCTCAGGAAAGACCCCTGTGCTCAGATTTTTTGGTTCTGTTGCTCTCCTTGTGGAGTTCCTGTTCTCTCCAGGACTTACTATTTCCCACTTCTTTGATAAGATTCCCTGCACTCTGCCCAAAGGTTGGCCATAAGTCTCAGCATCTGCTTTGATAGTCTGCAGGGCAGAGCCTTTCAGAGAATGTCTGTGACAGGCTCCTGACTTGTTCCCTGTTTTCTCCTTCTTCTGATGTCCATCCTCTTTGCCTTTCTGAATAGGGATTGAGCATTTTAGCAACAGTCCTCCCTCTTGATTAGTTTCTTTAGGTGTACAGATTTTAGTAGGTTAATCCTATATTATATGTCTATATGAGTGAGCATATACCTTGTGTGTCTCTCTGCTTCTGGGATAGCTCACTCAGGATGATCCTTTCCTGTTCCCACCATTTATCTGCAAATTTCATGATATCCTTGTTTTTTATTGCTGAGTAATATCCCATTGTGCAGATGTACCACAATTTCTGTATCCATTCCTCAGTTGAGGGGCATCTGGGTTGTTTCCAGCTTCTGGCTATTACAAATAAAGCTGCTGCAAACATGGTTGAGCTAATGTCCGTATTGTGTACTTGAGCCTCTTTTGGATATATGCCTAGGAGTGGTATAGCTGGATCTTGAGGAAGCACTATTTCTAATTGTCTGAGGAAGCGCCAGATTGATTTCCAGAGTGGTTGTACAAGTTTACATTCCCACGAGCAGTAGAGGAGGGTTCTCCAGCATGTGTTGTCACTTGAGGTTTGATCTACATGGAGCCTTCAGTGGGTATGTGGCATGTAAGATACTATGAGGAAACATGACATGATACTGCGCAAGCATTATGCTTGTCCTCCTCTGGCAGTAATGGTCAAGGCGGAGGACTGCATCCTGCTGGAGTGAGTTGAAGAAAAGAAGGGCAGCTCTCTGACCAGGAAGGCTGAGGAAACTCTCCCACCTCCTCTTTCTGGGGATCCCTTTTGTGGTGAGCTAACTAAAGTTTCAGCAATGCTCACAAGGCCCATGAATGGATGACAGCCCAGTTATATCTTCAGTGTCCTCTGGAGTGATTTCTCCCCATTGTCAGGAAAATATTTGCCATTTGGGCCAACAGATTCCTGACTTTACTCAAGTGACAGATTTTAATGGAGTCATGAAGCTGTCTATTATCTCTCTGTATGTCTCAGCTAGCTACATAATCTCTATCCTCCAAAATGACTGAGAGTGTAATGCCCTGGGTTTTTTTTTTATGGCATTAATGTCTGAAATAAGGAAGTAAGAACCTTTCACTAAGGAGATAATAGCCCATTTTCGGAAAAATTAAACATTTTATGAAATCGTAATGAGAGGTTATGTCAAAGC
Organism: Pachyuromys duprasi; assembly: GCA_028658305.1. NCBI lineage: Eukaryota > Metazoa > Chordata > Mammalia > Rodentia > Muridae > Pachyuromys > Pachyuromys duprasi. The sequence continues at coordinate 2,112,780 of CM053743.1, forward strand.
CTAGTGGTCTTTTCTTATTCTGAAATGACTATTTGTTGAAGGTAATAATGACCTGACTGTTTTGTGTGCTGCCTTGCTAAGGGAGAAATAAGCAACAATCTCTTTATGGTGTTATCACTTCAAAGCCTTTCATCTACCATGCACTATCCCCTGAAATAGAGCAGTAAGTAAGAATCTCTAACGTACGGATTATTAAGCCAAAGCAGAGAGGGGTTAGGTAGATTATTTGAGGTCAGCATTGCTGTAGTGGAACTTTAGTTTACAAAATAATTAGAAAGGCTGTGTCTGCCTGGCAACAGTGTGTGAAACTGAATGGCTTTGGTGTTACTATTGGAGTAATACTTTATAAAACATATATTTGGGAGCATATAATGTTTTAAACACTTAGTAGGTAGTACTTTATTTAGTCCTGTCACTAATTTACAGTGGGGAGCATGAGGCTGCACAATAATCACATGAAAATAATTTGGATTTTTTTCTTTTTAACCTATTTATTTATTTTTATTTTTTAAATTAATTACAGTTTATTTACTTTGTATCCCAGCTGTAGCCCTCTCTCTCATCCCCCCAATTCCACCTTCCCTCCCTTGTCTCTTCTCTGCTCCTCCCTAAGTCCACTGATAGGAGAGGTCCTCCTCCCCTTCCATCTGATCCTAGCTTATCAGGCCTCATCAGGACTGGCTGCAATGTCCTCCTCTGTGGCCTAGCAAGGCTGCTCCTCCCTCAGGGCCAGGTGGGGGGTGGGGGGAGAGGAAGTATAAGAGCCTGCCACCGAGTTCATGTCAGAGACAGTCCCTGTTCCCCTTGCTAGGGAACCCACTTGGATACTGAGCTGCCGTGAGCTCTGTCTGAGCAGGGGTTCTAGGTTATATCTGTGCATGGTCCTTGGTTGGACAATCAGTCTCAGAAAAGACCCCTCTGCCCAGGAATTTTAAATCTGTATTTTTTCTAGCTTTTACTATTTTCTCCACCTCAAATTTGTTATTTTTCACAAACTAATTACTCACATTAGTACTATATGACTCAAATTAGAAAACTAAATTGAAGTAACATGTAGTTGATTGAGTTATACAGTACTCAAAATCTACTTAGGTTTTTTAATTTTTTTGAGAAAGATTTATTTATTCATTATTTTAAATTTTATTTTATGTGTGTGGTATATGAGTGTTTTGTTTTCATAGATGCGTGTGCACCAAAAGTATGCAATGCCCTTATTGTCCAATACAGGGCACCATATTCCCTGAAACTAGTCTGACAGGTGTGAAATAAAAGGTTGGTTCTGGAAAGAGAAACCAGGTCTTCTGCAAGAATACCAAGTATTACTATTTGCTGAGCCATGTATCAAGTCTCTCTCTCTCTCTCTTTTATGAGAAGGTGGATTTGTTGCTAATCTAAGCTTTATTTAAATTGATGTCTAATATATATATATATATTTTAAACTATAATGATGAAGCAAAGGATATTCCAAAATTCCTGTTGAAGAACAATTTGTATTGTAAGGATCAAGGTAAGTTATACTCCTAGAACTCATCAGATTAGGAGACAGAATTAAGGAGCATGCCCCTCTGAGTCTTTAGGGTTATGTAATTTTATGTGTGTGTGTATCTATCAGATACAATGTTAACATGAGTTTCCATACTGAAATTTGTTACACTGCACACTCCTATTCTGTATATTATATTCTGTATGAATTAACTTTTTACTGACTAATTTACTACTGCTTGATCGCACCTTTTCCTTCCTTCTCTCCTTCCAGTCTCTCCCTGTCCCTTTCTCTCCTGTCCCCTCCATCCTCTAGTCCACCATTTTTCCTTAGAAAAGAGGAGGGCTTCCACGGATATCAAACTACCTTGGCAGATCAGGTTGTAGGAGGACTAAGCTCATCTTTTATTGTGGCTAGACAAGGCAGCTCAGTTAGAGAAAACTGAGTCAAAGTCAGGTAACAGAGATGGAAACAGCCTCTGCTCTTGCTGTTAGAAGTCCTATATAAAGATGAAGCTTCGCAACCGTTACATATGTTCATAGGGCCTAGGTTCATCCCATGCATGCTTTCTGGTTGATGGTTCAGTCTCTGTAAGCCCTTATGAGCTCAGGTTAGTTGATTCTGTAGGTTTTCTTGTGATGCCCTTGACCTCTCTGGCTCCTTCAATTCTCCCCCATCCCCTCTTCCATAGGAGTCCACAAGCTCTGCCTAATGTATGGCTGTAGGTCCCATTTGTTTTCATCAATTGCTCAGTGAAGCCTCTTAGATAACTATGCTAGGCTCTGTGTGTAAGGATAGCAGAATATCATTAATGGAGGCAGAGCTGGGCTCTCACTCTCTCTCAAGGTGTGGTCTCAAGCTGGCCCAGTCATTGTTTGCTCACTTCCACAATTTCTGCTCCTTTTTTTTTTTTTTTAACCTCTGCACAACTTATAGGCAGGACAAATTGTGGTTGATGGTTTCGTGGCTTGGCTTGTGTCCCAATCCCTCCATTGGAAGTCTTTTGGTTACAAGAGATGGTGTTCCATATCTCTTACCACTACCCCATAGATTCCTGGGAGTTTCCATTGTCCTCAGTTTCTAGCTAGTCCAAGAGATGCCTCCCTCCCCATTCCAGTTCTCTCTCCTAATTTATCTCCGTCTGTCATCCTGCCAATTGTTCCCTTCTGCTCCCCTTCCCAAACTCTCTCACTCAATTTCCTCCCTCCATCCAACCCCATGTCTAGTCTATTTCCCTTTCTCAGTGATATTCAAGTTTTCTCCCTTGGGCCCTCCTTGTTACTTAGCTTCTTTGGGTCTCTGGGTTATAGCATAAATGTTCTTTTTAATCATCCCAAATTATGTATTTATGATGTTTTGTCACTGTTTTCTTCATAAAAATTCCCTAATGTTGCTTTTCCTTTTTTTCTCCTTTTATGGAAAACAGATTCTTTTCACACACAATATGTCCTGATTACAGATTCCTTTCTCTACTCTTCCCAGTTCGTCCCCACTTCCCCTCCAACCCAGATCTACTCCTTTTCTTCCATGTCTTTATGATTCCCACTTTTCATTTCTGATGTTGTTAACTTGGATATCCTATCTCTGCTTTTTGGTTAATTAGATAAGGATTTGCTGATATTATTGATTTCCTCAAATAACCAATTCTTTGTTACATTGATTCTTTGTTTTCTGTTTTAGTGATTTCAGCTTCAATTTGATTATTTCTTGCTACCTATTCCTTTAGGGTATGAATTACTGTTATTGTTCTGGAGATTTTAGCTGTGCTGTTAAGTTGCTTGTATGAAAGCTCTCCAGTTGTTTTTTTTTTTTTTTTAATGTAGGCACATAGAGCTATAAACTTGCCTCATAGAACTCTTTGATTTCATTCAGTAAGTTTGTATGTGTTTTGTATTCATTTTTATTCAATTCTTTAACGTCTTCAATTTGTTTCTTATTTCCATCTTGATCCATGTTTCATTCAGTAGGAAGTTGTTCAGTGTCCATGAGTTTGTAAGCTTTCTGTTGTTTCTGTTTTTTTTTTTTTTGTTGTTGTTGTTGTTGTTGTTGATTTCTAACTTTAATCCATGGTAGTCAGACAGGATAGAGAGGGTTATTTCAGTTTTATTATATCTTTTGAGAATTGCCTTGTAACTGAGTATGTAGTCCAATTTGAAAGTAGTTCCATGAGGGGTAGGGGTATTTTTTGTGTGTTTGTATTTGGGTGAAATGTTCTGTAAATATTTGTTAATTCAACTAGTATTACTTGGGGAAGTAAATTTATGTGTTTGGAATATATTAGCCAACAAATGTTATCTTCTCTTATTGTATTTGATGACTTTCCCCTTTTCTGCCCTATTACAGACCCATTTGATTGCACTGTTTGTTATGTGTTCTGAGCTCTGTATTGTAATCTTCTCTGCTGTGCTTTCCTGCAAGTTTTGAGTCTCCTTTGACATTTCTTTTCTATCATAAACTAAATGTTTGAAACACAATTCCAAAATTCTTATTGTTGTTTAGTAGAAATTCATAATTTAGAAACATACACTCAGATATGAAATATAGTACTTTGTATTTTAGCTAAATGTTGTAAATTAATTTTACATTTAATTAAAGGTAATCAAATGGATCAGTAATATTGCAGATATTATGTTTGTACCTGTTGTTAATAAGAACTTTTTATTTATCCTAAATAGTGCTCTTTGCTAGCATAAAGAAAGCAGGTTCACTGTATAGATGCTTAGGTTGTAACCTACAACCTTACTCAATTTTCAATTGATTCAATTATTACATTTCTCTTGCAATATTTTCATTGTTAATCAGTTATATTGATTTGTCATATTTAATCTGCTAAAGAATTTAAGACACAATAAAATATTATTTATATGGGTAGTACATTATTTAAACTAAGTTAATTTTGTGTGAGGCCCTTTAAGATCATAGGTAATATAATATTTGTAAACTATTCCTTATAAAATGTAAATTGTTTATTTTATGCTAACTTTATGTAATAAGCCTGTTGTTTTTTAATCAAATGTCTTTTCTGCAAATATTGATACAACTATGCTATATTTCTTTTTTATAGGGTGGTATATTATATCAAAAAAACTTAACCTACTCATAAACTTCTACAGAACAATTTGAAATAGATATCCCTGTAGTATGTCTATTTTATATGTGAATATATGCATTATCACATTTTCCTTATAAGCTTTATGATAGACTTCAACTTGTAAATCCTACTGCCTTCATAAAATAAATTTAGAATCTAGAACAGTGATGCACACCTGTAATTCCTGCCCTTGGGAAGGCAGAGGCAGGCTGATCTCTGTGAGTTCCTGGTCTATAAAGAAGTCCAGAACAGCCAAGGCTACACAATGAAACAGTTTCTTGGGAATAAATAAATAAACAAACAAACAAATAAATAAATTTATTTAAGGGTTGCCCTTTCAAATGCAAAGAAATGGTTTAAAGTACTGAAATTCTTTTTTTTTTTAAGTTATATGGATTCATGTATAAAGTTGTAGTTTCCTGGTTATTGCTTTAATACAATTTTGTAGAATTGTATATTTGTAGTATGTATGTATGTATGTATATATGTATGTATGTATTAGGGGTTTTGACACCAGGTTTTTTTCTGCGTAGCTTTGGGTGTCTGGAACTCACTCCGTAGATCTGTAGACCAGGCTGAACTTGCACATATGACATTCACCTATCTCTGTCTCCCAGTGCTAGGATTAAAGGTGTGCACCCCAACTGCCCGTCTAGATTAGAATATCTATGTTACTTATTGGGTTTGATTTACTTATCTCTTCTATTGTGGGTTAATTATAAGAATTTACAGAATTATAGAAAATAATCTTTTTCTTTGGTATCCAAAATTTTAGTATAAAACTTAAGCACTTGCTCTTAAACACATTTTAATTTGTTACTGTATGTTTCTCTTTGAAATGCTTCTTTGAGGATTTCAGGAAATGTATTTTGATGATATCCCCACCTAGATCTTCCCAAATTCTTCTACCTATTCCCTACTGATTCATCCTTGTGTCCTGGGGGTTTCCTTTAATTTTAACCCATCCAGTCCATTCATCCTGCCTATATAACCTTGAATATGCAGTTACCCATTGAGACAGTGGAGTGGATTTTGTTATGAAAATTGAGTTTCTTCCAGTCAAAGTTAATTGCTCCTCAACTAGGGGTGAGATTCCAGAACCATGTCCTCTCTTCCTGCTGGGTTTTCTCTGGCTTGAACTTACACAGTTCTTAGACAAGCTTCCACAACCATTGTAAGGTCATTTATGTAACTGCCCTTTTGTGTACAGAAAACAGTTTGCTTAGAGCCATCGACTGCCTCTGGCTCTTATGTTTTTTTCCTGCACTCCTCTACAATGATTCCTGAGGAGGACATGTGATACAGCTGTCTTATTTAGGGATGACTACTCTGTAGACTCTTATTCTATACACTCTAAGCAGTTGTGGATCTCTCTGTTAATTGCCATCTACTGCAGATGGTTTCCTCTGATGAGAACTGACCAATGTGTGGCCATTGTGATGAGGAATTAGAGGTTGGTTTAATTCTATGTCCATACAGCACAGTGATAGTGGTAGGTTCTCCCTTTGAGCATATGGCCTGTGTAGGGACAGATTCTGACCATAGTAATGTTGCCAGGTATGGGATCTATCTCAGGGAACAGCCTTACTATCCAATCAGCCTCTAATGTTCATATTATTATTGAACCAAGGGTTATGTATTTATCAAAATGTTCTGATTATAATTCAGAGGGTTCTCAGGTAACATTGATGACTGCATTTCTACTGGCACTTGAAAAATACATAGCATGATATTTTAGCCTTCCCTAATATATAGCTATGTACATTACTTAATAATACGTGAAATACTATCTAATATTAGTTTCATGAATTTACCTCCAAAAATTAAGAATATTTTCTATTGTGTTTGTTATTGTTTCTGTTAATTCTGTAAATCCCTTTCCCATCTGTGGATTGCTCAAGACCATTATTAATCTTCTTGTTTTAGCTCACGGATCTCTCTTTTGTATATTTCAGTCACCTTAAATGATAGAAATATCACATCAAAGAAAACAAAGTGTTGTCCATTTGTGGCATTTAAAGTCTCAGTAGGAAAAGAATTTGTACTACTGAGGCTACCAGTGTCTGTCTGTTCTGTGTCTGTAGCAGAGATGTGGTAGTGTTCATGTCTGTTTAGTCCATGGTTTAGCCTCATAGCCAGGAAACTGAGCTCACCCACTTGGCACTGGTCCCTCAACCCCTCCATCAAAGCTCAAGATCTTTGAAAGTCAACCCTTAGGGAATTTTCAGTTTCAGGATAATAAACTACAGAATTGGTCTCCAGACTTTTTCTGTCACACAGCAGAGTAGACCTTCTTGGATTTTCTTTTCTGGTTAAAAAAAAAATGCGCTTACATTTAGCTTCCCAGGATCTCTGGTAAGTGCTGGGCACAGTATGAGCACCTAGATTGACAGAAGGCATCTGAGACCAAAGTTAGGATATCACAATTTTATAATATTTCTTACTTAAGACTTTTATTGGGAAATTTCCAGCAATATTTCAAATCAGGTCCTGAGGTGTAACAATCTTCCAGATATTTTTCATGACTGTTTGCCTAATGTCTTTCCCTCCTTTCTGTCATCCCTCCTCTCTTCCTCTTTGAGAATTTCTACAATCCTAATCAAACCTGCCTTCTACCTTTTCATGGTCTTTTATACTGTAAAATTCTCTGTGACATCAGATCATTTGCTAAGGTCCAAACAGCATTTCTTTTTTTTTGGCAATATACTTTTACCTCACCTTGGACTTCATGAATGTCACATGACAAATTTTACATTTCTTTCTTTGTTCTTCTGTAACTGAATTTATTTTTTCTTACCATTTCCTGATACCACCTATTATTTCAAACTTGAAAATGAATTTTGAATAGTTTTGAATTCCATTGAGTCTTAATATCTTTGCCAAATACATATATGTACATATGTTATGTACGTTTTCTTTCCTCCACTGGATTGTGAATCCCTAGAGCCTTTGGATAGTGATTTATATCACTTCTGTCAGAGACACTACATAAAAGAGTTAGGCACATGTCAGATACTCACATATTCATATTATTTGAATGTAAAGGGACACAGTGCTTACACCTCAGAAGTTGTGACTCGCAGATCCAAATCCAACCAGTGACTATGAGTGTTATGACTTCAAACACTAATCACACTGCATCGATATTATTGTCCCTTCCCTGGGTCCACCCCTAACTTGCTGTCCCGAGTCCTAATAGTTTCTATTCTCTACTATCAAAATATCCAGGAATGCAGGGGCAGATTCAGAAATGTTGTGAAATGCAGCCACACCGTGTTTAACAAACAACAAAACAAAGGCATCTGTCACAACGCATCCCCTTCTGTTCCTGGGAGACTTCTGCCAGCATGGTGGCATGCTCACTGCCTGTTCTCTTCCTCTTTGCTCATTCTCTCTAATTAAATGTGGCATTCTCTTTCCATCACACCACGAAAAAGG
>CM053743.1:2121482-2135939 GCA_028658305.1 Pachyuromys duprasi
GACATCTAGAAAAAAAAAAAAAAAAGACTGCTTTCATTGTGTTCCATAAGTTTGGGTATGTTGTGCCTTCATTTTCATTAAATTATAGAAGTCTCTTGAGAGTAAAAATGTTAACAGAATTGGTCTAAGGTAAACGCACTTTTTAAGAAAATATAGCCTCACAAAATGACATTGCCTTCAGTGTAAGAACTTAAGAGAGATTTTAACAAGTATGCCTTTGAAACTTCATATTAGATTATAACACTGTGGCATGCCTTATATTTGAACACTGTCTACCAAGTATATCTAGCCTACATCTCTGTGGCAATATGTACCCAAATAAAGCTATGAATGTAACCCAACACATTTGCAGATGACACTACACAACAGTATCGTAAGTTTAGACATTCCTGTGGAGATAATAAGCAATCTCTTTGGGGAAATATCTATGAATGAACATTTTTTAAATTCTTAATTTGGCAAATGATGGGTAAAAATATTTTCTCTTCATTCTGCTTAAAAGCAGACAGAATACTACTTTAACTGATAGGCTCTCTGCATTTGGACCTGTTTACATGCAGATGGTATCAGTTAGTGACCCCTTTAATACTCAAGTGGAACCTCTGCCCCTTTCCCTCCAAGTGTAGTAGATTTGTTTCTAATTTCTATGTTACCATGCATGACAGATTAACCAACACTAACTATATGACATAATGATTTTCTTAAATTAAAACAAGAGCAGCCTCTTTATTCTTCCACTCCTTTTTGATGTATTATTTTAAGTAGAACTATATTCTTTCCACCTCACAGTGACAAAATTGGTGCTTAATAGCCATATTTGCTAAGACAATATCACAGTATATACACAATATCAGAGAATTGCACTTCATGTCATTTTTGTTCCAGAATGATTAACAGCTTTAATATTGTAAATCTAAAACAAGAACTTTTCCCCATATAAATCCTGTTCGAGATGTCTGAGCTATTCTGAGTGGTTCTCTCCTCCATGTACTATTGATTACCATTTATAATCTTCTAAAAACTTGATTTGTCTAGAACTTCATTTACATGCCTAATGGCTAGTCTTGGCAAGTGGTAATAAACTCAAGATTTGGATCTGCCCAAAGCTGTTCTTAGCATCTTGTAATTCTCAACCAAGTGGCTCTTCATAGAAACAAGCAGTCCTGGGGCAAGGTATAGGAGGGGTACCATGAGAAGAAAATCATGGCTATTTTTGGTCTGCCAGACTAAAAGAACCAAACAATACTAACCAATCAAGAGAATAAAACCATTTTATTCAATTTATTCAGACAAAGCATTTTAAGCCACTTAAACAAATAATTCTGTCACTGGCATGATGGTACATATCTATGATGCCAGCTAGTCAGCACTGATATGCAATGATCATGAACTCTAAGCCTTCCTGATCTATTCAGTGAGTTCAAAGCCATTCTGAGAAATTTACTAAGACATTGCCTCAGAATGAAAAGTAAAATGTGACTAGAAATATAGCTCCCTGATATACTGAATGTACAGCATATGCAAAACCATATGCTGGCAGTATTTTTAAATTTAATGTATAATTTTGTTATCTTTATTTTTATGTTTCCATAGGTTTTATATGGCTGGTTGTGGCTTTTTTATGTCTTGAACTAATGTAGCTACTGAAGTGGGGAAGATTCTGATTTTGGTGAGTGGTTATACCTAATTTAACCCTAATTAAAATGTCCATGAACAACGTTCTAATCTCCTTCTCTAGGATTTCGATGCTGGGTACCATCATCGAATTTCCTTTATTGAGTGCCATCATCCCTGTGACTAGTGTCCTTCATTTCTGAAAAGGAAAGACTAATTCATACTTTGATCATCTATATACTAAGTGTTATTCAGCAATTTTCTAAGTGACCTTGCTTGAGTAAGTGCATTTCTTTTACTCTTCTCACTTTTGATGTGTTAATAATATTTTTAAAAGACATAATATAACTAGACAGCTTATTGGAAATGTTTTTGTAAAGTGTGGTGTATTTGTATGAAAGATAACAGTGCCTTTTCTAAGGACCCTTCAGCAGAACTCTCTGGAGAGGCAGCTTGTGCTTACATGGAATGATGCACTGACTAGATAAAGGCAGCCAGCTGATACTGACTGTACACAGCCACTGCACACACTATTGCCTTCAGAAAGAAGACCATCCACCAGTGGGGCCCCATCTGTCTCAGGCAGCCAGCCAGGCAGCTCCAAGCTGTCAACCAACCAGATCCTAGCTCAGTTGGTTTATCCACATTACATCTGAAATGCCAGTAATTTAAATCTGTTTGGATACTTGATCAATAGCATGCCAAACAATGAGTTTGCCTAATCTGGATACTGGTTTCTTCAGGTGTTTTAGAGCTATATAGGCACACGGATCCTAGAGAAAACATGGTGTGCACCCAGGACTCTGAGACTATGAGAAAGCCTTCTTAAGCATGTGTTATTATTGTTCCCAAATCTGATCCATGCCAAAACAACTTGCAATGTGAAAAAGAAAGTTAATACCTTGCAAAGAAAGAATGTGTTATTCAATTCTCTACTGAAAAACCCAACTTTTCTGTACCATATATTTATCATCCTGACCTAGTTGATGTACTTGAAATTTGATATTTTTATACTCTTTTGAAATTAATAATTGCCAGTTTGTTCCAACAACAAAATCAATCTTAAATGACATAATTGGATGAATTATCTAAATAAACCAAATAAACAAATCTTGAAGGAAAAGAAGGTAGGCAATATTCAATAAGATTTTTTATCTAAGATTAAACCTATATGGCATTAGCTTTATGTATCTATCTATCTACTTATTTATTTATCTATTTGGTGTTTGTTTTTAAATCTCAAGCACAGTTGCCCCTCCCTCCTCTTCTCACATTCTTTTCCCCCACCTCTCCTCCACTCAACCTCATCCACTCCTCCATTTCTCTACAGAAAAGGGCAGGCGTCCCAAGGATATCAACCAGCCAACAAGGCTGAAAGAGGCAACCCAGTAGAAAGAAACGGTACAAAAAGCAGGAAACAGAGTCAGAAATAGTCCCTGTTCTTACTGTTAGGATTTCCAAAAGAAGACCAAGTTACAAAGCTATAACATGCACAGTGACTAGGCCAGTCCCATGCTGGCTTCTTAGTTAGGAGTACAGACTCTTTGAGCACATATGAGCCCATGTTAGTTGATTCTGTGGGTTTTCTTGTGGTGTTCTTGACCACTCTGTCTTCTACAATTCTTCCTCTCCCTCTTCCAAAGAATTACCTAAGAATGTCTGGCTGTGGGTCTCTGCATCTGTTTCCATCAGTTGCTGAGTGAAGTTTTTGATGACAACTGGGCTAGGTCCCAACCTATGAATATAGGAGATCATTAGGAATCATTTCATTGCCACCATTAGCCATTTGTTAATATATAAAATACTAGCCTTTGTGGTTAGCTTTGAATAAATCAAAGTCTTTTATGATTAGTTTCACAGTTGTATGGAAAGACTTCCAAAAGAGATGGAGTAACTGAGGTATAAACTCTGTAAAGGATGATGGATGATTGTCCAGATACTATAATTTTTATTAATGTCTGTCTATCAAATGTTAATCAAATAATATCAATGTCAGAAAACTTAAAAATACTCACAAGTGATCAACTTCTCAACCCTGTTATACATTGGCTGTTTTGCCCAGTGCTATTATTGAATGGATATGGAGGAAACAATAGTGTGCCAATGAAGAACCTAACATTTAAAAATTTTCCATGTCTTCACTTATGTTCTAATAATTAATAATTAATTGTGAATATATGTATATTCCTGATCCAGCTTGATGGAAGAAGAAAGTCATAGAAACCAGGCACTACTAACATCTCAACTATATTGCAGCAAATCTTAGATGCACAGCTCCCTAAATTACCACTGGTAAGCAAAGATTTACAAGTGAACACAGCAGTGTGTTCAATAAGCAGCCAAGAGAAAGAATAATTTGCCAAAAAAATAGAACACGAAAAATGCTGGATGTTTCTAAGAGTTTAAATAAGGAGAAATGAGACATAGCATTAGAGGATTATGAAACCATACAAAAGGCTGGTAATGAAAGAAGGATTACCAGAAGAGAATTTAGCATATAGCAGAGAAGATAATGTGATTTACAGTCAGCTGCATGATACATAAGAACATATCCTCAGGCTGGGATGATGAGTTAGTGGTTTAAAATATTCTATGTAAAAAGGAGGACTAAAGATTTGATACCCAGATCATAAATGCTAGGTGAGTATGATTGATCATCTCTAATTACTTACTAAGAAGGCAGAGACAGTGTGTATCAGTGATTTCTAAGACTGGTAATATCAGCGAGCTCTGGGTTCAATTGAAAAATCATGCTTAATAAAGAACAATAATGTAGAGCACAATGGAAGATGATTTCTGACCAACCTCATACATACATACACCTTTTTATGAACTCACACCCACAAGTACTCACATAAATATAAGCATGCATACACACATGCACACACACCTACCAATGATAAGAAGATGAAGACAAAGAGGACAAAGATAGATGATAACTACAAATATAGAAAGAGGAGGAGGAAGTTGATGACAAATGTTACTAGAGCAAAGGTTAGTTTGGAGAAATTGCCATTTTAGTATCATTCTGTTGTAGTTAGCCTGGATAGAAATGCCATATAAAGAAACATAGGAGAGACATCTCTCTCTCTACATATACATACATATCTTAAATAAATAACAATTACCTTCAAGTCACATTAAATTAATTTAAATGCAATTCTACTATAGCTTACACTCTAAAGAACATACAATTTAAGACATATATGAAATTCTTATATACAAAAGGTAATAAGTGAGACATGAAGAAAGAAATAGAATATGAAGCATCTCCTGAGACAGGAAAGTGAGGGTGCTTTTGACGAACAGGAACAGTTCCAGTGTAAACTCAACATTATTTTTCTTTTACTTTTCTTTTTCATTCAACATGTTTTGATCACACTTTTTCTCCCTAACTCCTCACAGAGCCTCCCCACCTCCCTCCCCACTGAACGTTATGATTTTTTTCCATCACTGAATTTTATGATTTCTTGTCATCTTTCTCCTCAAAAAAAGGAAAAAAATTCGAACTGTTAAGCAAGCAACACAACAATAACAACTAAAATAAAACAAAAGACAAAAAAAAATAGCAAAACAAAACAAAAAGCCCACAAACTCACAAAAAAGTTTAGTCTATTTTGTGTTGGCCAAAACATTACCCTATAATGTGGTTAATAAGAGATGGCAATAGGTGATAACTAACCTCCATCCCCCCTCCTTTTTTCAGCATTGCTAATTGCAAATAGTTATTTGGTTAGTGTTAAAAATCCCCTCTGACATGAACTGATTAGCCTGCTTTTTGATCACCTCCCCCTGAGGAGGGAGCAGCCTTGCTGGGCCACAGAGGAAGACAATGCAGCCACTCCTGATGAGACCTGATGGACTGGGATCTGAGGGAAGGAAAGGAGGACCTCCCTTATAGGTGGTCTTGGGAGGGACATGGGTACGGGGGGGGGGGAACAGAAGGATTAGGACTGAAGGAGAGAGGGAACTACAGGGGTATTTAAGGTGAATAACGTGTAATTAATAAAGAATTTAATAAAAAAATTAAAAATGAAAAAACCCACAAGTCTTGAATTTTAAAGCTCAGCACATTTAATATGTGGGAAGTGGCACTTAATAATTGGATAAGGGAAAACAAGGAGAGAGGGTGCTCACCAGTTTACTTGGAGCATATGTTGATATAGGCTAATGAAGTAAACAGGGATGAATAGGTAGAAAATGTAGTTGCTATGTAACATATACATAAATAGAAATAGAAATCTAGCATAGTATCAAAAAAATCAATGACACCATCTGGACCCTTCTATAAAACCATTATTTAATTCATATGATTTTGAGAGTCTGGATGTGGAGAGATTTGCTCAGGGACCCCTGATCTAGGCCAGATGAAAGGTAATGAGGTCCAAAGTATTGCCTTAAATATAGGAAAGGAAAATGGATAAGATCTCAATGATGTTTAAAAAAAACACAGAAATAACAGTTTGCTGATTGTTTCATTGCTGTGGGCACAGGGCAATCTAGGCTGGCTGTGGTCAAGTCCATGGTGAATCACACTGTCATCACATTGCAGCACATGAATTAGTGGTCTGGGTATTGCTGCTGGCTGCAATGTGTGAACAATTTTGGGGTGAGCCTGGGCCTGTAATGAGAAACAGATGTAGGGAAAGAACATGGGAAGCTGACTGCAGCAATGCAAACTGCAGCATGAGGTGGCTTTACTGATGAGGACACTCTACTCTCAGAGCTCACTGCAACCATCAAAGAAAATTTTGCTTAACTCTGGCCATCTGCTTCATCCCCAGATACTCTCTGCTCTTCCACCCACATGCCAACCATGGTCTTTTAGACATAATGGAAAGGAAATGGGAAAGGGGGAAAAAGTAAGATCATATTTTCCTATCATTGTTTCTTAGGTTGTACTTCATTGAGGGAGAAGCTAATACCAAGTATGGAATTACAGGTAGAAAATATGCTTCTGTCATACACAATTGATAAGGCATTGCTACTTGGATTGAATAAAAAAGATTATGGAAACTGCCCCAAACCTATCTTTTTTTTTTTCTGGTTGCTTTGCCAGTTCTAGCATTCTTTTGTAGGACTATGAAAATATAGTAGTAAAGCCACTAATATAGAGCTGTCAGTTTGCATGCCAGGAGTGCTATGGTGAGAGTAAAGATCACACAGCTCTTTAGGGACAGGGTGTCTGACATTAAATACTAACCCTGTACTCTTCTTGCAATACATTGTATATATCAAGAATTAGTAATTGACTCTCTTGTGTTTATCTATTTTTAAATTGTCTTTTTGTTCTAAATTTTGAGTTGTACATACTTAATAATTCTTGTAACAGTACTTCTTCAAGTTAAAAACCTTTTTACCATAAACTCTAGAGAATTGTTGATGATATTCTTAGATGAGGTCCTCTCCAGAAAGTGTCTTTGGAAAAAATGACTGGTTTACTAAATGCCACAATCTGGACCTAGAAAATTTTCATGTTGATTTGGAGAGTGCCTTGGTCTTAAGAAAATAAAATGCTTTACTTACTCTTAAACAATTCAGAACTTTGGTGAAGTCTTTTGATACACATTTCATAATCTGAGTCTATTTCAAGGTACTGAAGCCTGCACAAGGAGATGAAAATTGTAATGTGCTCCAGTTATACATACAACAAATACCAGAATCCGTATTGGAACCCATACAGTAACTAAACAACACTTTAAATCACTGGAATATACTGACTGCTTAGCACTCCTCATTATTCACATAAACATTACCAGTGGAAAACACAGTAAATGAGCATGTATTTCCTTTGAAATCTCTAATCAATTTGGGCATGGTATTATTTTCACAAGAAGAAATGGAGGAATATTTCACTTTCTTATTGGAGTCAAGATATAGAATAAACCTGGACTGGTGGAAATAATAGATCTTTTGGCTTCACTTACTTTTGAGTGTGGAACTGTGTCTCTGGTGCTAAAGATGGATGTCTTCATTCATAAGTACCTTAAACCTTGACGTTAACTGTTTCCAAACATTTGTGACTGTTCTGATTCAATGATAACCAAGTGCAATGAGCCAATTGAATGGTTAATAAATACTGGATAAGTATGTGAATTATTCACCGTGACTCCAGAATTTCAAAATAAGACTCCACAGTGTAAAATATCATGTATTTTTCACAACTATCACTAGTATGCAATCAGGTTTTTTTTTTCTATCCCAAAAGGAAACATATGACCACTCCTAAGTTACATTATATGTTCTCTTCTCTCAGCTTAGTTATAGTGCCTACGTTGATTTAACCAACACAGTTCATCTTCTGGGAATGTTTTCATTACCTGTGTTTCTACTGAGCCTAAACAATTCAGGTCCACCTTCCTCATATGCTATAATTTAGAGACCCTACATAGCATCTTCTCCTACTAACGTGTGCATATTTTGCTAAATACGCTTTATGTTATATTACATGAAACCTGGTACTTTTGTAACAGAAAGTATCCAGCAAACTTACTCATATGTGGAGAATGACATTATGCTTCTTTAATTTATTCTTCAATTGTTTTGAGAGGAGCTGGATTACACTGCTGACACATATTGAACTTGACAAGCAATTTTTCTATATTCTACGTATGTCTTATTTCCTCATATATAAAGATGTTTTTCAAAAAGTAAATTCAGGATTTCAGATTCATCATTTTAAATTTCATTTAAAGTATTTTGTACTTTACTGACAGTTTTTGAGAGCTGATTTTTTAATTAATTATTTAAGTGTTTCAAGTGAATTTCAAATATCATATTAAGTTGTATGATTCAAGTCTTCTGACAAGATTTATGTAATGCAATGCTGATACATAAACATCTATGAAATATGCTGGATTTATGAGCTTTTAAGAGTCTTGGGAAGGCACTAAATAAGCTTTAGAAATATGTTTTTTCTGCTTCACAATTTATAATACCTATGTAGATCCCAACAAATATTAGGCAGAGCTACAGTATACTGTTAGCATAATTATGAAAATGTAGAATTTTCCTTATTGTTTTAATCACTGGAATATGCTGATTTTCAGTAGTAACCACCCGCAATTCTTTGCCCAAGCATGAAACCTCTCGTTACAGCGTACCCCTCCGGTGATTAGAGTGTTTTTGCAGATTACATTATAAATTTGCTTTGTATTTACATAAAGTTGCAAGATGGTGTTAAATATGAGCCCCTGTACAAGCCAACCACCATCTAAGAACTGAAAGCTTTAGTCAGTTGTTAGAATTAGATGACCAGTGATTCAAAAATAGGATTATGATGGAATGGGTAGCTGTTGCTTAGAACATGGAAAGGGAAACCATTTGAGAAGACACGAAAGTCCTATATCTATATGAGGCACTAGGCTAGAAATGAAGACTTAAACTTGTGACATCAAGAAAATGAATTATTTCAGCAACATAAATGAGTCAGAAGAAGATTCTTTTCCAAAGCCCCAGATAGGAGCCGAGTTCAGCAAACACTTTGATTCATCTTGTTAGATCTGCGACAGAGGATGGATTGAAGCCCACCCATATTTTTCAGCATTAGAGACTGAGTTATAACAAATGGTATTGCTGTAACTCTCTAAGTTGGTGTTAATTTGTTATACAGCAATAGAGATACAACATATAAAAGACTGGTCAAGAAAACAGCAACAACACTCCATCCCACAAGTTGAGGGAATTTAACTGATCAAACAGATAAGGGGAAATAAACCTAAAAGAATCAGAGCCAATTTACAGATTCAAAGATAAAGAAGAGACTGTTATCTTGAAAGCAGGATCTGTAATGAGAGGTAAAGTTGCCACAGTCCAGAAAATGTAATAGTATTGGGGGGCAGGCCAGTGGCTGTTAAGCCTGGGATATAGAAAATCATGATCCAATCATGTCAGAGTCTAAAATGTGAGAGATAAACTCGAATTTTCTGTTTGTTTTACTTGTCTTCTCATTGACTAACATTTTGAGAGATAAAAGAGTAAGGCCTTCTAGAAACACACACACACACACACATGTTCATTCAAACAAAGAAATGGGTGTGTTGACAAGAATTTAAATGATCATCACAGAGGCCTTGACAATATGGGGAAAATTTGACTGTAAATCAGACAATAAGTTATTCACTTATGATCTATATGAATCTATTCTTCAGGTAGGCAATTTCGCATGTCTATTTGACTGGCTCCTTTTGAGAGCATGTCCAAGCTCATTATTGCAAACTGATGTTGTCACGTACAGAATTCATATATGAGAAAAGAAAATTCCATTTCCAAAATATCTGTGAAAAAGTCTATTGTTTTAAAGATAGCTTTACAGTTTGTTTGGGGCTGCACTAAAAACTGTTCTTGGCTACCTGTAGCTAGGGGTCTAGAGTACTTTGGCTCAACAACTCACCTCTCCCCAGAATTTGAACTTTTGCCATGGCCTTATGCTTTGGCCCTGACTTCAGGCCTAAAACTTTATTTTGCTTTGGCCAGTAATATAAGGGAATTGAAACAATGTAGCCACTTCATACTTGATCCCAGAGACACTTCATGATTTCACAGGATCTCATTTGCTTTGGCAATCTCACTAAGACTGCACTGTGACAGGTGTGGTGGTGCATGCTTGTAATCCCAGCACTCAGGGACAGGCTTGAATTTGAGATTGCCTGGTTTAGAAGGGTCACAACAGCCAAGGCTACACACAGAAACTCTGTCTCAAAACCCAAATAAAGAAACAAACAAACAATCAAAAAACCAAACAAGAAGATTGAGCTGTGTTAAATCTGCTATTGCAAAGACTTTTGATGCAAGAAATGCAGAGCCAAGGAGCCTGGCAGCAAACATGCATGGGCTGAGCTGCTCTGAGATCTCAGAAGACCACCTTGTCTGAACCCAATCTGTGATTACCATTATAAGTAAGAAGTGGTTTTGTTCTGAGCTGTTGCGTTTTGACTCTCCCTGCTATGCAAATGTACCATGGCAGAATTCATAAACAAAGACAGTTATAACATTTAAGCCTAAGATCACTATAGTTAGGAAGCAGCAGAGATGCAATTTCAACTTAGTTCTGCCTCAGAACTGATGTTTCTAAACCACTAATTAGAATAATCATTCCTTGATTTTTTATTATCAGATTGGGAATTAGGAATGTGGCTTGGTAATCATTTTGAAGGCTCATTTGTGTGTGTGTGTGTGTGTGTGTGTGTGTGTGTGATGCTTCTATGTGTGTAGGTATACATCATGCAGAGGCCAGAGGGGTACACTTACTCTTACTCTTTTCAGTTTTTATCTTATCCTCTGGAGACAGGGTCTCTCACTGAAACTGATGCTTGATTTTGTTGTTTGTTTGTTTTTTCATTTTGTTTTTCCTCTTCCCCAGCAAACATCAGAGATCACTCATTCTCCCTAGGCTAACCTTGACCTCTCTGTGAGTTTAGAGGCATGTTTACCCATGATCTACTTTAATCTGGAGTGCTGGTAATATAAACTCAAGATCTCATTCTTGTTCAACAATTGCTCTTATGTGTTAAGCCATCTCTCCAGGCCCAGGTTCATCTATTTCCTATGGTATGGCTGTCAGAGCGGGTTTTATATTCTTTCACAATGAGAGATCAACAGGAAAATCCAACTTCCACTGAGAAGAAACAAACATGGATCCTGGCATCTGTGGGACTCCAAGCCATCCATCGTCCCTGAGCCTCTCAGAGACAATGATTCAGTGTTCCAAGCTGCTTCAGAAACAGGCAACAGCTGGACTGAAGCTGAAAGCTAGTGATTTAGGTGGTGTCTGTGCTACTCAATGCTGCCACTCTGCCCTCAGAGGAATTCACATATGTAGGGAGTAGATGAGCTCCCAGGGGAGGTAGTGAGGCCAGTGGTGCTGAAGCACATTGAAATTTATAACCCTGTTTCCAATGGCTGCCAGCAAGCAAGTGAAGCCTGAGATGCCTAGGACATCTCTTCCTTGCTTAATTATCCTATTGCTGCAACCAGTCCTTCTAGTCACTCAAGCTCTAGTCTACTTTTCCTTACCTCTGCTGAAATCCAATGAGCATTAGCTTTCTGATTTCATATTATCTACCCTTGTCAAAGAATTATAATGGGGAAAGTATAAACATGGAAGCAGGTGTGTGGCTTTCAAGTAATAACTGTCATCATTAAATATTTGAGTACCCCTAATCAAAAAAAAAAAAGATTCAAACTCTGAAACTCTGTAAAATCTAAAGCTCTTTGCCTGGACCTCTACTCCAGAAAGGAAGTTCTACACCTGATCTTATGCAGAATGATAGAGTGAAAATGCAGGTTTTGCTAAAATATAAAAATTACCTTCAGGGTCTGTATGTGATATACAAATGAATATTTTGTTGGAATTTGGCCAGATCCTTAAGATATCTCATTCTGTATATGAAAATATTTCAAAATTCAAAAGCATCTACAATGAAAGTACTCTTGGTGTCAAATGTTTGAATAAGAGATATTCAATGTCTTGTTATTAGAGAACCAACATATTTCCTTCACTATGAAACAATACCTGATATAATCAATATCAGGAGGAAAGGTTTATTTTTGTTTTTGACTTCAGTAATTTAATCCATGTTGCCTTTTTCCTGTAGGAAAGCAACATATCAAAGATAGGAACATGTGGTGAAACAAACAAACCCAGCTCATGGCGGCTATAGACAGAAAGAGAAATGAAAAGGAGCAAGAATGCCAATATCACCTACAAAGGTTAGTCCACAGTTACCTGACTCCTAGAAGTTTAACTACTTCTCAAAATACTACAACTGTGGGTCAAGTCTTCAATGCATGAATTATGTGGAGAGAGTCAAGGCCCAACTGACCACACTAACAAGGTCTATAAAGTAAGGTCCGTGATGTGACTTTCTTTCTGATATCAGCGATTGTGAGCTGTGCCCAAGGCTCTACTAGTAACACAACTAGTAATGAGTACCAAAATTCAACTTGAATCCCACAACCTTTTTTTGGGAAATCACAAGCTGAAGTGTTCAGATATTTTCCTTCTTCATAATAAGCATTGAGCTAAAAATGGCATTCTATTAGACTGATTTACTTCATAGTTTAAAAAAAATGATGAAACATGTATTGGCCAGGCTTCATTTACTTTCAAGAATAGAAAACTTATTATATGTTTTTTTTTCTTAAAAAGATAAAACATAACTTTCAGGCTTCCTTGAAACTCCTGGGGGGAGAATCCAAGATGGCGGCCCAGGAGGACACTGTGTCTGAGGAGCAAGACAGCAGTGTTGGCTCAGTGACCAGGAGACTGAACTCTAGGACCTAAAACACCAGCATTTGTGATTGCCAGGTTAGAGGAATTCCTACGGTGAGAAAATAAAGTGGGAAAGTCCTAGGGTCACCCAGTTAATCCCTGGAAAAAGTCTGTCCAGGTGACTGACTGCACACATCTTCCAGCCTTGATCTGAATGCACAGCCTCCCACAGATCTGCCAGCCTCCATCATGGACCAGGACATATAATATCTGGTCTAGACGGAGCCCCCCTCCCCCCAGATACCATCCCAGATTGGAGTGCACATCCTCTGGCTCAGAAGGAGGCTCCAAGTCTCCAGACCAGACCAGAGCCCTTAGCAGCAAGCCCAGGTCAGAGTGTGGAACCTCCAGAACAGAGCAGGGCCCCCAGCTGACATCTCAAAAAGGGACACTCAGCCTCTGGCACAGAGAGAGGTACCAAGCCCCCAGACCAGAGTGGTGAACAACCTGTGGTGCTCACAGCTTCTAACACAGAACACAGAGCCAGGCACACAGAGTCCACAACAGAGTATTTGTCCCACCCACAAGACTCACCCACTGACCTCAGAGTCCAGCCTGCAGAACCCGCCACAGATTGAAGACCACTGGGAATTCAGGAAACCCGCACAGCAACTTGGTGCCCACAATCTGCACTTACTAAATGCAGTAGCATACACATCCCTTCCTGCACTTGCTCCCAAACCCCGTAGCACAAGTGTATACTTTCTAGCACTCCCCTTCAAGACACCTTCTGAGCATGCACACACACACACACACACACACACACACACACACACACTTACTCCCCCCCACCACACACACAACAATAAAGCACTAATGGCTTTTCCTTCCACAGGTACAACTGAAGAAACAACGCACATGCTCTCAAACCACTAGAACTCCCTGATCTTCCTGAAGAATACTGACAACAGAGATTGACAGTTCCAGTCTGAAGTTCAGCCTCAAGGAACAAAGAGCTCCTTGATTATATGTAAACAAATGGCCAAAGGTCGACTTAAGAACTCACCCAACAAAAATCAGGACACCATGGCCCCACCAGAAACACCCAAAAGCAATGGAGATTTTAATTCAGCAGAAACACAGGAAAATGATGTTAAACCTATGCTTATGCAGTTATCAGGGGAACAAAAAGAGGCATGAACAAGGCCATCAAAGAAATACAGAAGAATATAAGTGCCTACATAGAGGAACAATTAACACATATAGAGAGGAAACAAACAAAAAAATAGAAGCCACATTCAGTCAGAAAATGATACAAAGGAAATGGTACAATGCATGAAAACAAAATTAGAATCTATAAAGAAAATACAAACAGCAAAAAACCTGGAACTGGAGAAATTACAGAAAAGATCAGGAACCACAAAATAAGAATCACCAATAGAATGCAAGACATGGAAGAGACAATCTCGGGAGCTGAAGATACACTTGCTGAAATTGATTCCTCATTCAAAGAAAAAAATGAAATCAGAAAAGTCCCAAACAAAAAACATCCAAGAAATCAGGGACACCATGAAAGGACGAAAACTAAGAATAGGAATAGATGAAAAAGAAGACTCCAGGCTCCAAGGACC
>CM053743.1:2136439-2205383 GCA_028658305.1 Pachyuromys duprasi
TGTAACCTATGCGACCATAACCGTTTAAGCTGGACCACAAGAACAACTGAAATAGGAAACATCCTGCACATACAGGGAAACTGAACAACTGGCTACTCAAGGACAGCTTAGTTAGGGAAGAAATAAAGAAAGAAATTGAAGACTTCCTAGAATGCAATGAAAATGATAGCACAACATTCCCAAACCTATAGGACACAATGAAGGCAGTGTTAAGAGGAAAGTTCATAGCACTAAGTGCCTTCAAGAAGAAATTTGAAACATCTCATAAAAGCAACTTAATGGCCCAACTGAAAGACCTAGAAAAAATAAAGAAGCAGATATACCAAAGAGGAGCAGATGGCTGAAAATAATCAAACTCATGGCAGAAATCAATCAAATAGAAAAAGATAAAACTATTCAAAGAATCAATGAAACCAAGAGCCGGTTCTTTGAGAAAATCAACAAAATAGACAAGCCTTTAGCCAAACTAACAAAAAGGCAGAGAGAAACAATCCAAATCACCAAAACCAGCAATGAATAGGGGGACATAACAACAGACACTGAGGAAATCCAAACAATCATTAGGTCTTACTACAAAAGCCTATATACCACAACATGTGAAAATCAAAATGAAATGGACAATTTTCTTGATATATTCCATCTACCTAAATTAAGTCAAGATCAGGAAGAAAAATTGAATAGACCTATATCCCCCAAGGAAACAGAAGCAGTCATCAACAGTCTCCCTTCCAAAAACAGCCCTGGGCCAGATGGATTCCGTGCAGAATTCTACCAGACCTTCAAAGAAGGTCTCTCTAAACTATTCCACAAAATAGATACAGTAGGAACATTACCAAACTAATTCTATGAAGCCACAGTCACCTTGATACTTAAACCACACAAAGACCCAACAACAACAACAAACAGAACTTCAGACCTGTATCTCTTATGAACATTGACACAAAAATACTCAATAAAATACTTGCAAACCGAATCCAAGAACGCATAAAAGATATCATCCACCAAGACCAAGTAGGCTTCATCCCAGGCATGCAGGAGTGGTTCAATGTATGGAAATCCATCAATGTGATCCACCATATAAACAAACTGAAGGAGAAAAACCACATGATCACCTACTTAGATGCCAAAAAATTCTTTAGAGAAAGTCCAACATTCATTCATGTTTAAAGAGAGATCAGGGATACAAGGCACATAGCTGCATATAGTAAAGGCAATATACAGCAAGCCTATAGCCACCATCAAAATAAATGGAGAGAAACTTAAATCAATCCCACTGAAATCAGGGACAAGGCAGGGCTGCCCACTGTCTCCATATCTCTTCAACATAATACTTGAAGTTCTAGCTAGAGCAATAAGACAACTAAAGGAGATCAAGGGGATACAAATCAGAAAAGAAGAAGTCAAAGTATCACTATTTGCAGACAATATGTTAGTATACATGAGCGACCACAAAAATTTAACCAGAGAACACCTTCAACAGAAAAACACCTTCAGCAAATTGGCTGGATACAAAATCAACTCAAAAAAATCAGAAGCCCTACTGTATACTAAAGACTAAAGGGCCAAGAAAGAAATGAGGGAAATAACACCGTTCACAATATCCATTAATAACATAAAGTACCTTGGGGTGACTCTAACCAAGCAAGTGAAAGATCTGTTTGAGAAAAACTTCAAGTCTCTGGAAAAAGAAATTGAAGAAGATATCAGAAGATGGAAAGATCTCCCGTGCTCATGTACTGGTAGGACTACCATAGTGAAAATGACCATTCTGTCAAAAGTTATCTACAGATTCAATGCAATTCCCATGAAAATACCAACAAAATATTTTACAGACCATGAAAGAAAAATTCTCAACTTCATATGGAGAAATAAAAATTCCAGAATTTCCAAAATGATCCTGTACAACAACAGATCATCTGGAGGTATCTCCATCCTTGATCTCAAGCTGTACTACAGAGCAATAGTAATAAAAACTGCATGGTATTGGGATAGAAACATAAGAGTGGATCAGTGGAACCGAATAGAAGACCCAGAAATAAACCCACACCTATAGAAACTTGAATTTTGATAAAGAAACCAAATCCATCCAATGGAAAAAATGCAGCACCTTCAACAAATTGTGCTGGACCAACTGGATGTCTATATACAGAAAAATGAAAAAAGATCCATATTTATCACCCTGCACAAAACTAAAATCCAGGTGGATTAAAGACCTCAACATAACACCAGACATATTAAATCGTTTAGAAGAAAAATTGGGAAAGATACTAGAACTCATCTGCACAGGAGACTACTTCCTGAACAGAACATTAACAGCACAGGCTCTAAGAGCAACAATCAACAAATGGGACGTCATGAAACTGAAAAGATTCTGTAAAGCAAAAGACACTGTCATCAAAACAAAACAACAGCCTACAGACTGGGAAAAGATCATCACCAACCCTATATCTGACAGAGGGTTAATATCCAGTATATATAAAGAACGGAAGAAGTTAAAAAGCAACAAATCAATGAAACCGAATAGAAGACCCAGAAATGAACCCACACACCTATGGAAACTTGATTTTTGACAAAGAAGCCAAAACCGTTCAATGATAAAAAGACAGCATCTTCAACAAATGGTGCTGGTCCAACTGGATATCTATATGCAGAAAAATGAAAATAGATCCATATTTATCACCCTGCACAAAACTAAAATCGAAGTGGATCAAAGACTTCAACATAAAACCAGACACACTAAATTGGTTAGAAGAAAAGTGGGGAAGACCCTAGAACTCATTGGCACAGGAGACTACTACCTGAACAAAACACCAACAGCACAGGCTCTAAGATCAAAAATAAATACATGGGACCTCATGAAACTGAAAAGCTTCAGTAAAGCAAAAGACATGGTCATCAAAACAAAATGACAGCCTACAAACTGGTAAAGGTTGTTTACTAATCCTACATCTACAGAGGACTAATATCCAGTATATATGTAAAGAACTGAAGAAATTAAAAAGCAACAAATCAAGTAATCCAACTAAAAAATGGGGTATGGAGATAAATAGAGAACTCTCTGTAGAGGACTGTAGAATGGCAGAAAAACACTTAAAGAAATGCTCAATGTCCTTAGCCATCAGAAACATGCAAACCAAAAAGACCCTACAATTTACCTTACACCTGTCAGATGGCTAAGATTGAAAACTCAAGTAACAACACATGCTGGAGAGGATGTGGAGAAAGAGGAACCCTCCTCCATTGCTGGTGGGAATGCAAACTTGAAAACCACTCTGGAAATCAATTTGGCGCTTCCTTAGACAATTAGGAATAGTGATTCCTCAAAACCCAGCTATACCACTCCTAGGCATATATCCAAATGATGCTCAAGTACAAATCAAGGACATTTGCTCAACCTTGTTTGTAGCAGCTTTATTCGTAATAGCCAGAACCTGGAAATAACCCAGATGTTCCTCAGTCAAGAATTGGATAAAGAAATTATGGTATTTTTACACAAAAGAATACTACTCAGCAATTAAAAAGGAAGAAATCATGAAATTTGCAGGCAAATGGTGGGACCTGGAAATGATCTTCCTGAGTGAGGTATCCTAAAAGCAGAAGACACACATGGTATTTACTCACTTATATAGACCTATAGGATAGGATGGACATGCTGAAATCGATACACCTAGGGAAGATAAAGAAAAAAAAGGACCTGGGGTAAGATGATCAACCCTCACTTAAATTGACAAATGGGATGGACATTGAATGTAGGAGAAAACAAGCAACAGGAAAGGAGCCTACCACAGAGGGTCTCTGAAAGACTCTAACTAGCAATGCATCAAGGTTGATATTAAGACTCACAACCAAGCCTTTGGCAGAAGACAGGCAACCATATGAAAGAAGGGGGAGTCAGTAAGACTTGGTGAGGACAAGAGTTCCACAAAGACCAAACAGATCAGGGCACAGGGGTCTTTTATGAGACTGTTTCTCCAACCAAGGCTCATGTATAGATATAACCTAGAGCCCCTGCTCAGACGTGACCCATGGTAGCTCAGTATCCAACTGTTTACCCTAGTAAGGGGAACAGGTACTATTTCTGTCATGAACTGAATGGCTGGCTCTTCGACCCTCCCCCCACTCTGAGGGAGGAACAGCCTAGCTAGACCCCAGAAGAGGACATTGCAGCCTGCCCTGAAGAGACATGTTAAGCTAGGGTCAGATGGAATGGGAGTAGGTCCTCCCCTATCAGTGGACTTGGAAGGAGGCAGGGAGGAGATGAGGGAGGGATGGAAAGAGTGGGAGGGAGTGAGGGAGGGGGCTATGGCTGGGATCCAAATATATAACCTGTGATTGATATAAAAATAAATAAATTACCTATAAATATGAAAGAAACTCCTGTGCCATGAGTTCAAAGTGCAGGAAGAAGTCTTCAGGCTGAAGCTCAAGAGAAGAAAGTTGATGCAGGGGTCAAAGCAAAACAGTTTGTGAAGTAACAAAAGCTGAAGAAGCATAAATAAGGGAGATTGAGACACTGATTTGACTGCATGCAATTGTTGGTAATAAGTCTCAGTGAATCTGGAACTTGGGCATGTCCTTGCCAATACCATCTGTGAAAGACTACCTCCCTTACAATAGTAAGCTCTATTACCCTCTGCTCTGGGCCTGTGGGATTCTGGACTAGTTTTATTCTTCCTTGTATCCAAGTGTAACTCATGTATAAAAATATATTATCATTCTCATTGTCTCAATTTAAGAAAACAAACGTATTCCCAATTTTCTGAGACAGTGCCGAATTGATTTCCAGAGTGGCCATACAAGTTTGCACCTCGACCAACAATGGAGGAAGGTTCCCCTTTCTCTACATCTTCAGCAGCATGTGATGTCACTTGAGTTTTGGATCTTTGCCATCTGACAGGTGTAAAATGTCACCTTAGAGTCATTTGAATTGCATTTCCTGACGACTGAGAATGTTGGGCATTTCTTTAAGTGTTTCTCCACTGTTCTGTTTAGTTCTTTATCCCATTTTAATTGCTTTATTTTTTTTTTTTTTGCTGGAGTTTAATATCTTGAGTTCTTTCTATATTTTGGATATTAGTTCACTGAAGGATGTAGGGTTGGTGAAGATCTTTTCCCAGTTTATAGGCTGTCATTTTGTTCTGTTGACAGTGTCTTTCACTTTACAGAAGCTTTTCAGTTTCATGACCCAGCTACACTATTCCTGGGCAAATACCCATAATATACTCCACCATACAATAAGGATATTTCCTCAACTGTGTTCATAGCAGCTTTATTCATAATAGCCAGAATCTGGAAACAATCTTGACGTCCCTCAACCAAAAAATGGATACAGAAATTGTGGTGTATTTACACCATGGAATACTACTCAGATATTAAAAACAAAGTAATTTTGAAATCTGTAGGCAATGGATGAAACTAGAAATGATCATCCTTCATAAGAAAACTCAGAATCAGAAAGACACACATGGTGTATACTCACTTATAAGCAGATATTAGCCATATAATACAGGATAACCATACTACAATCCAGAGACCTAAAGAAGCTGAAAAACAAGGAGGATCCTACAGAGGATGATTAATTCTCATTCAGAAGGGTAAATAAAATAGACACTGGAAGTGGTTGAAGACAGGGAACAGGATGGGAGCCTACCACAAATGTCTTCTGAAAGACTCCATCCAACATTGGATTGAAGCAGATGCTATGAGCCAGAGCCAAACTTTGGACAGACTGCAGCGAGTCATAGGAATAAGTATGGGAATTGAAGGACCCAGAGGGGACAGGAGCTCCATAAGAAGAGCAACAGAGCCATCAAATCTGGGTTCAGGGTATCCTGCAGAGACTGATATACCAACCAATCAAAAACCATGCATAAAGAGGACCTAGACCCCCTGCTCAGATGTAGCCAAAAGGCAGATTCATCTCCATATGGGTTCCCTAGAAAGGGAAATAGGGGATGTTTCTGATGTGGGCACTGTTGCCAGCTCTTTGCCCACTTCCTCCTGCTATGGGGTTCTTGCCAGGCCACAGAGGAAGAGGATGCAGGCAGGCTTAATGAGACTTGATAGGCTGGGGCCAGTTGGTAGGGGAAGAGGGCTCCCTCTTTCTGAGGACTAGGTGGGGGGAATGAGCCAAATGGGGAGGGAGAGTGGGACCAGTAGCAGACAAGGGAGGGGCCATAGTAAGATGTAAAGTAAATAAGTTATAAATTTTTTTTAAAAAACGGACAAAAAAAATCAAAACAAAATAAAATAATAAAAACAAAACTATTGGTGTATGTAACTATTGTTTTGCATTTTTATTTGATTTGTTTTCCTGAAACCAGAGTCATTAATAGTTTCATGACTCCTTCTTAAATGATATTTTCTTCTGTCTTAGCTTCATTCAAAATAAAATATCCATAGATGACCCTTGAGGCGAGTAAAGGTTCATACTCTATAAACCTATGAAAATAGGTAGTAGTTTCGTGGAAGAAAACAGCTATATAAAGACTCTCAGTACTATATGCTTATGTCATATAAGTGTCAGCATAGGATGTCTAATCTTTACTCTTAGGCTGACCAGTGATGATATGAGTCAATAGAGATATAGGAGAATCACTCTGGCATGATTCACTCCCATTGAGAAAGATCATCTCCACATCTTTTATCACTGATGCTGAATGAACACTATTTGCTACTGCTTCTCAGGCAGCTGCTGATCTTATCTGTTTTTAATTTTCATTTATATTTATTCATTTTGCATACAGCTGTAGTTCCTTCCCTCCTCTCCTGCCAGGTCCACCCACCATCCATGTTTTCCCTATGGCCCCTCCCCTAGTACTTAGAGTAGGGGCACTCCCCAATCTCCACTTTAGCATATCACGTCCCATCAGTACTGAGTGCATCCTCTTCCCTTGTGGCTTGGTGAGGTAGCCTGGAGAGGGGAAAATGATCTTCACCAACCCTATATCTGAGAGAGGAATAATATCCAGTATATATAAAGAACTCAAAATTTAAACAGCAACAAATCAAGTAATCCAATTAAAAAATGGGGTACAGTGCTAAACAGAGAATTTTCAATAGAGGAATACTGAATGGCAGAGAAACACTTACAGAAATGCTCAAAGTCATTAGCCATCGGGGAAATGCAAATCAAAATAACCCTGAGATTTCACTTTACATCCATCAGAATGGCAAAGATCAAAAACTTAAGTGACAACCCATGCTGGAGAGGCTGTGAAGAAAGGAGAACCCTCCTTCACAGCTGGTGGAAATGTAATATTGTACAACCACTCTGGAAATCAATCTAGTGCTTCCTTGGACAACTAGGAATAGTGCTTTCTCAAGATCCAGCCATACCACTCCTAGGCATATATCCAAAAGAGGCTCAAGTACAAAATAAGGACATTTGCTCAACCATGTTTATAGCAGCTTTATTTGTAATAGCCAGAAGCTGGAAACAACTCAGATGCCCCTCAACTAAGGAATGGGTAGAGAAATTGTGGTACATCTGCACAATGGAATATTACTCAGCAATAAAAACACAAGGATATCATGAAATTTTCAGGTAAATGGTGGGAACAGGAAAGGATCATCCTGAGTGAGCTATCCCAAAATCAGAAAGACACACATGGTATATACTCACTCATATAGACATATAAAATAGGATAAACCTACTAAAATCTGTACACCTAAAGAAACTAATCAAGAGGGAGGACTCTTGCTAAAATGCTCAATCCCTATCCAGAAAGGCAAAGAGGATGTATATCAGAAGAAAGAGAAAACAGGGAACAAGTCAGGAGCCTGCCACAGAGGGCCTCTGAAAGGCTCTGCCCTGCAGACTCTCAAAGCAGATGCTGAGACTTATGGCCAACCTTTGGGCAGAGTGTGGTGAATCTTATGAAAGAAGTGGGAAATAGTAAGATCTGGAGAAGACAAGAACTCCACAAGGAGAGCAACAGAACCAAATAATCTGAGCACGGGGGTCTTTCCTGAGACTAATACTCTAACCAAGTACAATGCATGGAGATAACCTAGGACCCCTGCACAGATGTAGTCCTTGGCAGTTCAGTGTCCAAATAGATTCTATGGTAAAGGGAACAGGGACTGTCTCTAACATGGACTGATTTTCCTTTTCTTTAATCACCTCTCCCTGAGGGGGAAGCAGCTTTACCAGGCCACAGAGGAAGAAAATACAGCCACTCCTGATGAGACTCAATAGACTAGGTTCAGAAGGAAGGAAAAGAAGACCTACCCTATCAGTGAACTTGTGGAGGGGCATGGGTGCAGAAGGGGGAGAAAGGGAGGGACTGGGATGGAAGGAGGGAGGGAATTACAGGGGGGATATAAAGTGAATAAAGTGTAATTAATAAAGAATTTAAAAAAAGAGAAAAAAGCAAGCATCAGAGTCCATGTCAGATTCAGCCTCTATTCTCCTTAGTAGGAGACCAATATAAGGACCAAGCTCCCCGTTGGCTACACCTGTATAGGGTGTAGGGGTCTACAATCCTTTGGTGGTTCTTTTGTCTCCTCATCATATCCTGGTTCCTGTTTAGTTGGTTCAGTTGGTCTTCTTGTGAAACTCCTGTCCCCTCTGGGTGTGTCCATCCTTCCCCCCAACTCTTTCACATGACCCTCTGTGCTCTACCCAATGTTTGATTGTGAGTCTCCTCATCTGTTTCCAAAGAACCACTCAGAGGACAGCTATGCTAGGCTCCCATCTGTAAGCATAGTAGCGTATCACTGTGTCAGGGGTTGCCAGTCTCCCATGGGAAGAGTCTCAGTTTCAGCCAGTCACTGGTTGGATATTACCTCAATCCCTGCTTTATTTTTGTCCTTGCACATGTTGTAGGTAGGGTAAATTTTGGGTCAAAGTTTTTGTGGGTGGATTGTTGTTCGCAACCCTCAACCAGGTGTCCTGTCTAGTTAGAGGGTGGCTTCTTCAGTCTCCAATACCACTGTTACTAGAAGTCTCAGGTATAGTCATCCTCATATCCTCCTAAGAGCCTACCCTATCATAGGTCTCCAGCTTGTCACAGAGAAGTCCCCACACGAGGCTTCTTTTCTCTCTGCAAGCTCTTTGTTTTTCTGCCCCTGTTCTCCCCAGGTCTGATATAGACCCTCATTTCTCTCTGTGCTCTCTCTCTCACGCTGTTACCTGTATTCAAACACTTCTGCTGTCTCTTCTATTTCCACTTCTGAGTGGGAATTAGGCATCCTCCCTTGGGTCCTCCTTGTTGCTTACATTCTTTGGGTCTGTGAGTTGTAGTGTATTTATCCTATACTACTTTGTTTAAATCCGCTTATAAGTAAGTACATACAATTAAGTGTGTCTTTCTGCATCTGCATTACATTACTCAGGATGATTCTTTTCTAGTTCATCCATTTGTCTTCAAGTTTCATAATTTCCTTGTTTTTAACAGATGTGTAGTATTCCATTGTGTAAATGTATGATTACTTTATCCACTCTGGTTGAGGGACTTCTACATTGCCTACAGATTCTGGCTATTACAAATAAAGCTCTATGAGTCTCAGCCTCTGATACCTCACTCAGCAGAGTCATTCAGAGGCCATCGATATTAAGCTCCTGTCCTGTTCCCTGTCTTTTCCTGCTTTCGATGTCTATCATGTTTGTCTTTCTGAATGAGAATTGAAAGTCTTCCCTAGGATCTTCCTTGTTGTTTAGCTTTTTTAAGCATATAGATTTTAATATGTTTATCCTATATTATATGGCAAATATCCACGTAGGAGTGAGTATATACCATGTGTGTCTTTCTGCTTCTGGGTTAACTCACTCAAGATGAACTTTTCAAGTTCCCACCATTTGCCTGCAAATTTCATTATTTCCTTGACCTGAGGGGACAAGAGCTCCAAAAGGAGACCAACAGAGTCATAAAAACCGAGTCCTGGGGTCCCTGAAGAGAATGATACCTCAACCAAGGACAATGCATGTAGAGGACCTAAAACCCTGGCTCAGATGTAGCCCATAGACTAAGTCTCCAAGTAGGGTTCCTAGTAAGGAGAGCAGGGACTCTCTCTGGCATGAACCCAGTAGCTAGCTCTCTGATCACCTCCTCCTTAGGGAGGCAGCCTTGCCAGGCCATGGAGAAAACAATGCAACCAGTTTTGATGAGACCTGATAGGCTAGGGTCAAACAGAAGGGGAGAAAGACCTCCTCTATCAGTGGACTAGGGAAGGGGCATAGGGGGAGGAGGATGGTATTGGGAGGAGATGAAAGAGGGGGCCACAGCCTGGAAACAAATTGAATAAATTGTAATAAATTACAATAATAAAAATTAAAACAAAACAAATAAAGCTGCTATGAACACAGTTGAGTAATTGTTTTTGAATGGTAAAGTATCTTTTGGGTTTATACCCAAGAGTGGTATAGCTGGGCTGGTTCTTGAGGTAGAGTTATTCCAAATTATTTGTGATTTCTCTAGGTTGATTTCCAAAGTGTTTGCACAAGTTTACATTCTCACCAATAATGAAAGAGGTTTCCACTTTCTCTGAACCCTTGCCAGCATGTCCTGTCACTTGCTTTTTCTATCTAAGCCATTCTGATGACTGTAAGACAGAATCTCAGAGTCATTTTGATTTACATTTCCCTGATGACTAAGGACATTGAGCATTTCTTTTAAGTGTTTCTCTGCCATTTGATATTACTCTCTGAGAATTCTGTTTAGTTCTGTAACCTATTTTTAATTATATTATTTGGTTTATTGGCATTAAATTTTTTTGAGTTCTTTGCATATTTTATTTTAGTAGGATTGGTGAAGATCATTTTCCAGTCTGTAGGCTGCTGTTATGTTGTATTGACAGTATATTTGGCCTTACAGAAGTTTTTCAATTTTATGAATTGTCATTTATTAATTGTTGATGTTAGAGCCTGAACTATTGGTGTTCTGTTCAGAAAGTTGTCTTCTGTGTCAGTGATTTCAAGGCTCTTCTCTATTTTCTCTTCTAATAGATATCTGGTTTTATGTTGAGGTTTTTTATCCATTTGGACTTGTATTATGCAGGGTGATTAATATGGGTCTATTTTCATTCTTTTGCATGCAGACATCACTTATACCAGCACCATTTGTTGATGATGCTTTCTTTTATCCATTGTATGATTTTGGTTTCTTTGTCAAAAGTCATGTATCCAAAGGTGTGTGGGTTTATGTCATGGTTTTCTATTCAATTCCATTGATCCACCATTGTGTTTCCATGCTAGAACCTTGAAGTTTGTTGTTGTTGTTGTTGTTTTTGTTTTTTATAAGGGACAGAAATTTATTTACTCACAGTTGTGGGGGTGAAAGATCCAGTATAAGATGCCTGTATCTAGTGTTAGCTTTCTTTTTTTCACATTTTATTAATTTATTATAATTTATTCACTTTGTATCTTAGATGTAGCCCTCTCCCTAGTCCCCTCCCAATCCCATGCTCCTTCCCTCTTCTATTCTCATGCCCCTTTCCCAGTCCATTGATAGAGGAGGTCCTCTTTCCCTTCCATCTGACCCTAGCCTATCAGGCCTCATCAGGACTGTCTGCATTTTCTTACTCTGTAGCCTGGTAAGGCTACCCCCCTCCCTCAGGGTGAGGTAATCAAAGAGCCAGTCACTGAGTTTATGTCAGAGACAGCCCCTGTTCCCCTTACTAGGGTGACCATTTGGAGGCTGAGCTGCCATGAGCTAAATCTGTGCATGGGTTCTGGGTTATTTTATTACTATTGCTCTGTAGAATAATTGAAATCAGGGATGGAGCTATCTCCAGAAGATCTTTTATTGTACAGGATTGTAATAGTTATCTAGGATATTTTTTCCTGTATTGAGATTGTTTTTTCCAAGCTGTATAAAGAATTGTGTTGGTATTTTGATGGGAATTACATTGAATCCATAGATTTCTTTTGATACGATGGCCATTTTTACCATGTAATTCCTACAGATCCATGAACATGGGCTATCTTTCCATCTTCTGATATCTTCTTCAAATTCTTTCTTTAGGGACTTGAAGTTCTCATACAGGTCTTTGTCTTCCTTGGTTTGAGTTACACCAAGATACTTTCTATTATTTGTGTATATTGTGAATGGTGCTGTTTCCCTAATTTCTTTCTCAGCTTATTTGTCTTTTGTATACAAGAAGTCTACTAGTTGTTATTTAATTAATTTTTTATCCACCCCCTTTGAAGAAGTTGTTCATAAGCTGGTAGAATTTTTGGAGTCACTTATGTATATTATCATGTCACCCATGAATATCCATTCCCAGGAACCACACAGTGACTCACAAGCATCTATATTGTGATCTGATGCCCTCTTCTGGCATGCAGGTACATATGCACTCATATACAGAAGCTTATCAGGAAGGAGGACTCTGACTAAGATGCTCAATCCCCATTCAGAAAGGCAAAGAGGATGGACATTAGAGGAGGGAGAAAACAGGGAACAGGACAGAAGCTTACCACAGAGTACCTCTGAAAGGCTCTACCCTGCAGGGTATCGAGGCAGATGCTGAGACTTATAGCCAACCTTTGGGCAGAGTGCAGAGAATCTTATGAAAGAAGTGGGAGATAGTAAGACCTGGAGAGGACAGGAGCTCCACAAGAAGAGCAACAGATCCAAAAAGTCTGGGCACAGGGGTCTTTTCTTAGACGGATACTCCAACCAAGGACCACTCATGGAGATGGCCTGGAACCTCTGCACAGAGGTAGCCCATGGCAACTCAGTATCCAGGTGGGTTCCATAGTAATGGGGACAGCGACTATCTCTTGCTTGGTTAGAGTCACCCCAAGGTACTTTATGTTATTAATGGATATTGTGAATGGTGTTGTTTCCCTCATTTCTTTCTCGGCCTTTCGTCTTTAGTATACAAGAGGGCTTCTGATTTATTTGAGTTGATTTTGGATCCAGCCACTTTGCTAAAGGTGTTTTTCAGTTGAAGGAGTTCTCTGCTCATGATGGGGGAGCAGCCTTACCAGGCCACAGAAGAAGACAATGCAGGCACTCCTGATGAGACCTGATAGACTAGGATCAGAGGGAAGGGGAGGAGGACCTCCCTTATCAGTGGACTGGGAAAGGGACACGTGTGGGGAAAAGGGAGGGTGGGCTTGGGAGGGGAGGAGGGCGGGAGGAACAGGGGGGATACAAAGTGAATAAAGTGCAATTAATAAAAATAATAAATGGAACAAAAATAAAACAAAAGAACTGGGATTCTTCCTAGAATATAAACAGAAATTTATTCTCTTAAGCAGGACCCATCTCTTGAACATTTCCTTGGTACATAAACCAATATTTGTAAGTGTATATAGGATCATATCTACCAGTTTACAGAGAAGTGACATTGCCCCTACTTATCAGAAATGCACTATCCTGCAAGACTGTAATGTAAGTGTTGGCACTAGATTTTTCATATTCCACCTGCCTTGAATTTCCTTCCAAAGCATAACATTGAGATTTGGAAACACTACAGCCTTTGCTATGTATCTTGCTATTTCAGCTCAATAAGATGATGGCAGTCTAAGATTCCAGCCACAGACAGATTTGACTGATAAGGACGTATGATTGATCTAAAGCCTGGTATTTGTGATGGTCTGTTAGGAGATAAACAGTGACATGAAATCTTGAAAAGGAATACTGTAGAAAGGCTTTAAGACTCAATAGTTCTTCAAAAAGTGCTTCAAGATAAAACTGCAGCTGAGAAATCCTCTTATACAGAGAAGCAGACTGAGGCAATTCACAGGGTCTGAACCTCCATATAGCCGAACTCTGTTGAAATGTTGGAAATTGTGTTCACTGGAAAAAGTGAAAAGATCTACAAAAGCATTAAAAATGTGGAAAAATTAGCTTTGTACTATTCAATTCAAATACATTTTCTTAATTATCATTGTGTAATTTCTGCTCAGTAAAACAATGACCTGTTCACACCAGACAGGATACTGACAGAAGACCAATGAATCAAGTTCACCCATGTCTGATTACTTTCTGATATAAATCTTTGGACATGCTCTGACTTCCCTCAGTGATGCCCTACGACACAGAAGTATAAGCTGAAATAAACCCTTTCTTCTACAAGTTACTTTTGGTCATGTTGTTACAGAATATATATCCTGAAATTTTTCAACAGTTCTTCTCTTTGATAATGATATCATAGAATTTATTTCTTTATTTTTTACCTTTACTTAGTATGATTTCTTTATACATTTACAATTATAAAAATATGAAAGCATATATTTATTCAAATCACTATGGTAAATTAAAGGAAATAGTATCAATTTCTATTAATAAATACTAAAATAAATTTATCTTTATACTATACCTGGCATTTTTCTGAAACCCATGAGTGCAAAATCTGGTAAATACAGATATTTCTGTCAAAGAGTTTAACATCTTAAATGAGCTATGTCCTTTATGAATAAGCAAATCCTAAAGTATTGTTACAGCAATAGAGGCAATGGTGTAAAGGAAGAGTTTCTTTGTATCAGCAGCATTGATGAGATGTAATATTCATTGAAGAGTAAAAGACTCTTAAAATCCACAGTGTCTACTATCTCATTTGACTCTAAGAGTAACTAATCAAAGGTAAAGACAGGCTGCTGACAACTGCTAGGAAAAGTGTGACTCAAAGAGCAGAGTGACTTCCACAGTTTTGAGAATTCATACAAAGGACCAGATGGTTCTCTTTGCTAGAGGCTGTAGGCCTGGGGTTCTTTTCACCTGAAAGCAAAGTGTGTGGCATAGCATGGAGTACTTTGGAAAATATTTCACAGTTATCTTATTTACTTTTACTAAAGCAATTAATTTAACTAGTTTATGAAGAATATTTACTATATGGCAAAGAAAGTGGTGGGATCTGGGATGCAAAAAGAAAAACAAAAAACAAAAAACAAATAAACTCCAAAAGAAAATTGTATTTAGAGGATTAAACATTGGAAGTACAAATAAAAACACAACTACAGAAAGAATAATATTAAATAGATTTTTAAATAGTTTTCCACCCTTCATTTAGCTATTTTCCATCTCCACATTTCCATAAATATTAAATTATGTACATTCTATTTTCTTATAAACACCATAAAATTTTTCCAATCCATTACATATTATTAATAACCAACTCTCATCCTTAGACATAGAAATATAATCATAGAATATTAGATCTTCAAGAAGCATTTAAGAAAGCAGAACAGGAACATTTGTTTCAATGAATGATCAAATGAATGAATGAAAAAATAAAACATTATTTCCTTACAAGATAGGTGAAAGTATCAACTGTCATATGTCTTCTCTTTTGCCTATAACCATGAGTCTTTAATCCTTTAATTTTAGAATAGGCAAACAGAATTAAGTTTCATAAGATTCATGTGTATGTACATGTGTTTAATGATAAGTGATATTTATATACTTATATATATGGTATGTAAAGAAAAAAATAAGTCACCAGTATTTAAAAAAAACTTTTAAGTGAAAATCATGTCTTGTCGTATTAAAACCAACACACTGATGACATGCAATGAACAGTCTCCTATATCTATGTGTCAGTCATCAATTTGATGTTACATCATTGTATATGTTTCTATCATAAAATGTCATTGATATATACTTTTATCCAGGCAAATTATTTAATAGTATGCCTTTGTATTTACACATAGTGTTGGTTTCTAAAGGTAATAAAATTATTTCAGATTGTCCTAAATTATTTCAGAGTTACAAGAGTAAGCTCTGCATTCAATACATGCAGGTTTACCACATCTCTGCTCTTTGCCTAACTGCCTGTGCCATCTTGCACTGTTCAGTTGTAATCTCCAGTTCATCAGTAAAAATAGGTAACAAAGTCTATTTAATAGTTGAATAGTGACGAACGTTTAGGATGATGTTTGAAGTATTTGGCATGGTAGTTTGTAGATAGAAACTACATTGTTATTTTCTGATAAGGGTTGATAATGTTTATTCACTTACACCAAGCCTCTGGGTGTACTTGTGACAGATTATCTGTTTGATTGGCCTCTGGACATACCTGTTAGGAATCATATTAATTAATGTGGCATGAGGAGCCACTGTAATAGTAGGTAGCACCACATCTTAGACATGGTTCTAGGACTGCATGAAAAGGGGAACACTAACAAAACAAAATCACGCATTGCTTTCTCTCTGTTCCTTTGAGGAGGCTGAAACTTGATCAACTGACTCAAGCTCTGCCACTCATACTCCTGTCTATGACAGACTGTATCCTTGAACAGCGATTAAAAACAAACCCCTTCTCTCATAAACTGCTTTTGCTCTTGTTGTTATTGGCAAGTGTCTCTTTTTATTATTTATTACAATTTATTTATTTTGGATCCCAGCTGTGGTCATCGCCCCTTATCTCCTCCCAGTCCCACCCACCTTCCCTATTCTTCTGCTATACCCTTCCTCTATTGCACTGATAGGGGAGGACCTCTTCCCCTTCTATCTGACCATAGTCTATCAGGTTTCATCAGGACTGGCCGCACCATCTTCCTCTGTGGCCTAGCAAGGCTGCACCCTTCAAGGGGTGGTGATTAGAGATCCTGCCACTGAGTTCATGTCAGAGACAGTCCCTGCTCTCCTTACCATTAAACCCAATTGGAAACTGAGCCGCCAACAGGCTTCATCTGAGCAGGGGCTCTAGATCCTCTCCAGGCATGGCCCTTGGTTTGAGTATCGGTCTCTGCAGGCCCCACTGTGCCCATATTTTTGCCTCTGTTGGTCTCCTTGTGGAGCACCTATCACCTCCAGGTGTTTCTATCTCCCTCTTCTTCCATAAGGTTCCCTGCAATCTGTCCAAAGTTTGGCTAAGTCTCAGCTTCTGCTTCAATATCCTGAGTATCTAACAGTCTTTCAGAGGCCCCCTGAGGAAGGCTCCTGTCTTGTTCCCAGTTTTCTTCTACTTGCGATGTGTATCCTTGTTTGACCTTCTGAATGAGATTTCAGACTCTTCCCTGGGGTGCTCCTTGTTGTTTACCTTCTACGAGTTAAACAACAAGAAACTAAGTAATCCAATTTTAAAAATGGGTTATAGAGCTAAACAGCGAATTCTCATCAGAGGAATATCGAATGGCAGGGAAATACTTAAAAATGTTCAACATCCTTAATCATCTGGGAAATGAAAATCAAAACATCCCTGAAATTCCATCTCACACCCATCAGAATGGCTAATATTAAAAGCTCAAGGGATGACACATGCTGGAAGGGTTGTGGGGAAAGGAGAACCCTCTTCCATTGCTGGTGGGAATGTAACCTTGTACAACCACTTTGGAAATCAATCTGGTACCTTCTCAGAAAACTAAGAATAGTGCTACCTCATGATCCAGCAATACCACTACTGGGCAAATATCCAAAAGATGTTCAACAAGAACATTCGCTCAGCTATGTTCATAGCAGCTTTGTTCATAATAGCCCAAATCCGGAAACAACATACATGTCCCTCAGTGGAGGAATGGATACAGAAGTTGTGGTACATTTACAAAATGGAATACTACTCAGCAATTAAAAACAAGGAAATCATGAAATTTGCAGGCAAATGAATAGAACTAGAAAAGATCATCCTGAGTGAGGTAAACCAGAACTAGAAAGACACATATGGTATATTCTCAATTACAAGTGGATATGAGCCATATCATATAGGATAAACATACTAAAACTGCTTTTATCACAACAAGGAATGGCACTAATAGACTTCTTAATAATGAACATTAATGTCTGTAAAAATAAATCATTTTAGCAAAAATATATTGAATGGAATAGTATCCGTGTATATTAATATCAGTCCAACTGTCTGAATATGATTTGTACAAAAATAAAATATTAACATATATAACTAGTTTGCAGGAAGTCAAGTTACATAAGTGTGCAGTGTAGTCCAGTGACTAGTTTCTTCTTAAGAAGTAAAAAGAAATGGCACAGAAGTATTCTAAAAGCAGAAAACCACAGGGAGATACCACCATAACAAAATCTATCTATGACCCCAGGAAAGCCATCAGCCATCAGAGACTGAAACAGTCCAAGAAATATCTACTAGAATCTAGAAAGAGTATAGCCCATAAAATAAATAAATTAATTAAATAAAATAAAATTTTTAAAAAATCAACTTGCTTAACTTTGGCTTTTACATTTCTGGTGTTTTAAGCTACCATTAAATGTTTATACTGGATGCAAATTTCTGGCTATTTTAATTGATTTAAGGTATGCTTTTGGAATTATTGTGAATACTTGTTTTAAATAACATTCCAGACATATTTATTATAATACCAAAATTTTATTTCTTAAGTCAAGATGTGCACTTTTACAATATTGTCATCTACAACTAAACTGTATTATAAGTCACAAGTTAAAAATATACTTCCTCAGTGACATATTTTAGTTTAATAACAATAATATATTTTATTATTTTTATTATTATTGTCATTTGACCATTTCATTTTCATTTTTTTAATTTTTCCATTTGAAATAGCATCTCATCATGCAAGTCAGAAAGTTTTGGAAATGACTATTGTAGACTAACCTGTGCTTGAATTCAAGACCATCCTTTGCTCTTGGGGCTGAGATTACCCCCACATTCCACACAGATTTCTATATTATGATGACTGAAAAGAGTTCCATTTATAAACCAACATAAATATATTTTCATGATCATCAACTATTTTCATCTCAGAAAATCCCAGCCTCCTCTGTTCCTGCAAGCAGAAGCTTTTTGAGTCGTATACACAAAAATATCACTAAGGTAAAGATATGCCAACTGTTCTGTCTAGATTAATAGCTCTGTTCTGTGGTAAGCACTTAATCTGCCTAACCTTTTGTTCTTCATTCCCTTCACCCATTTCTTTTCTCTTTGCCTCTCTCTTAGATTTTTCGTTGTAATTCTCTCCTCTTCTTTTCTCTCTTTTCTTCCTTCTTTCCTTCCTATGTTTCCTTTGCATACCTTCCTCCTTCTATGTTTACTTCCCTTCTTTATATTCTTTCCTTTAATTTAAATCTAAAAGTTCTCTTCTTTTTTTCCCTGCATTAAACCTAAAGTGGGACTTTGGGACAAATAAACTCAGCCAAACACACATATTATATGTACAATTGAAAAAAAAAAGGATTCATGTTGATTATGCAATGAGTAAATATTTTGGGAGAGATGCTTATTTTTCCATTCCAATTTATTTACTTTGTATCCCAGCTGTAGATTCCTTCCTCCTCTCTCTCATTCCCAACCTCCCTCCCTTTTCTCCTCCTATGTCCCTCCCTTAGTTCACTGATAGGGAAGGTCCTCTTCCCCTTCTATCTGACTCTAGCCTATCAGGTCTCATCAGAACTGGCTGCATCATCTTTCTCTGTGGCCTGGCAAGGCTGTACCCTTCAGAGCCAGGTGATCAAAGAGCCAGCCACTGAGTTCATGTGAGAGACAGCCCCTGTTCTCCTTACTAGGGAACTCAATTAGACACTGAGCTGCCTATGGACTACAACTGAGCAGGGGTTCTAGGTCATTTCCATGCATGGTCCTTGGTTGGAGTAGCAGTCTCTGAAGGCCCTACTCAGCCCAGATTCTGGCTCTGTTGGTCTCCTTGTGGATCTCCTGTTCACTCCAGGTCTTTGTATCTCCTCTTTTTTTCATATGATTCCCTACAATCTTCCCAAAATTTGGATATGAGTCTCAGCATCTGCTTTGGTATCCTGTTGGGTAGAGTCTTTCAG
Organism: Pachyuromys duprasi; assembly: GCA_028658305.1. Classification (NCBI taxonomy): domain Eukaryota; kingdom Metazoa; phylum Chordata; class Mammalia; order Rodentia; family Muridae; genus Pachyuromys; species Pachyuromys duprasi. The sequence continues at coordinate 2,156,089 of CM053743.1, forward strand.
AGGCCCTCTGTGGTAGGTTCCTTTCCTGTTTCCTGTCTTTTCCCACTTCTGATGTCTATCCATTTGCAGTTCTGAATAAGGATTGAACATTTTCCCTACAGTCCTTCTTCTTGTTTAGGTTTTTTAGGAATATAGATTTTAGTATGTTTATCCTACATGTCTAATATCCACTTATAAATGAGTATTTACCATATGTGTCTTTCTGGTTCTGGGTTACCTCATTCAGGATGGACTTTTCTAGTTCCACCCATTTGCTTGCAAATTTCATGATTTCCTTGTTTTTAGTTGCTGACTACTATTCCATTGTGTAAATATACCACAATTTCTGTATCCATTCTTCAGTTGAGGGACATCCAGTTTGTATCCAGATTCTAGGAATATCAAATGGCAGAGAAACACTTAAAGAAATGATCAATGTCCTTAGTCTTCTGGGAAATGCAAATGAAAATGACCCTGAGAGTTCACCTCACATTAAGATCAAAAACTCAAAAACTCAAATGACAACACATGCTGGAGAGAATGTGGAGAAAGGGGAACACTCCTCCATTACTGGCGGGAATGTAAATTTGTACTACCACTTTGTAAATCAATCTGGCACTTTCTCAGAAAATTAGGAATAGTACTACTTCAAGATCCAGCTGTACCACTCCTAAGCATATATCCAAAAGATGCTCAAGTATACAAGGACATTTGCTCAAGCATAGTCATGGAGATGCTCAGTTTAGATGGTAGCTTTACTGTTTTCTAATTTATTTCATAAACATTTCCTTTCTTTAACATGTATCTAATTAATTAATTTATTATGTATACAATGGTCTGTCTGCATGTACACCTGCATGCTAGAAGAGGGTACCAGATCTCATTATAGATGGTTGTGAGCCATCTTGTGGTTGCTGGGAATAAAACTCAGGACCTCTGGAAGAGCAAACAGTGCTCTTAATCCCTGATCTATCTCTCCAGCCCACCCTCTGCCATTTTTGATAACTTTAGTTACTTTGTGCAGATGGATGTGGACAAAACAGGGAATAGGGAAGAGCAACTGTTTCCCCATGGAAATTACATGCTATCATCCAAAACATCAATTATTTGTTTCTCACTGTGATTTATCTATTGCAGAAAAAAACTTGAGGCAGAAAAACTTATCTTAGACTCTAAGGTCACAGAACATTCTTCCAAGGAAGTGACATTAATGCTGTATGAAATATAAACTGGAGTAACTCAGACCCCACGCCTTAGATCAAAAACTACAGGCTGCATAAAGGAGAACAGGTTTTCCCCAAGAACTCAGGAAAAGCCCCGTTATAGGTTATCATGTTCAAATTTTTCAATTCTGCAGTGGTTTGAGTAAGAAAAGTCCACACAGGCTCATATATTTGAATGCTTTGTCTTTAGGGAGTGGTGCCACTTGACAGGGATCAGGAGGTGTGACCTTATTGGAGTGGGTGTGGCCTTTATGAAGGAAGTTTGTCACTGCAGGTGGTCTTTGGTGTTTCAGAAGTCCCAGCCAGGCCCACTGTCTCTTTCTTTTTCTGCTGCATGCAGATCTTGATGTAGAACACTTAGTTACCTCCCTAGCTGTATGTCTGCCTGCACAGCGTATGCTTTCCACCATGTGGATAATGGATTAAACCTCTGTACTGTAAGCAGCCTCAGTTAAATGTTTTCCTTTATTAGAGCTGCTGTAGTGATGGCCTCTCATCACAGAAATTGAGTGTTGACTAAGACAAGCTTTAAACAGATACATCTAAATGCTAAATGGACTCGGTGGGTTGTGTGTGTGCTTGCATAACAATAGTATTAAACAAGAGGTCATAAATTTGATTGATAAGAATGGGGAGAGACTGAGATATTGAATGGGAGGGGGCAAATGATTTGACTATATTACATTTAGGGTATTTTCAAAAATATATTAAAATACTAAATAAATGAGTGCTGAAAGCAAGAAAACTGAAGAATGCTTGAGTCAGTATATAGAGTGAACAGAATATTTGAGAGATTCGAGATTAGGAAGACTTAGAATCAAATTTCAGACAAGAAATGAAGATAGTCAAATAGTTGGGGTATAACAGGATCCTCATATAACTATGCTTATGGTCAATGATGAAATACACTCCCCCATGTAGCAGGTGGTGGCTGGCTTAGACCTCAGCTTTAATAGGTCAATAGTGACAACATACTTCAAGTTCCAATTAGCCAAAGTATTAAGAATAGATATGGAATTGGCTAAACATAGGGAAATATGAAAAAGATCTTTTTAACCCAATCATTCATGAGTGAAGCAATACAGATCTTCAAGTCTTGTCTCAGATGCATTGTTTGCTTTGATGACAGACCTGATGGTGAGACATGAGTGAGAGGCATTCAGAAACAATTGCCTTTTAAATTTTAAAACAAAAACACAAAGAACAACAAATGAGCAAGATATTCTAAGTCCCACATTGCAGTTATGTTGCCATTGTGTGGCTGGTGCAGACTTCCTCATTTCTGTGAAGCTGCAACAGAGAGCCTGTTCCTGACAATTAGTGATGACTGTGATTGGCACAGGAAGGATAAGAGAAAGCACAGGTTCCCCAAAGACATTGTTCCTACCCACACACTTGTCATTACGGTAATTAATTGAGATCAGAGATAACAGGAACAACCTGGCATTCAGATTCTTTTGAAGTTCCTAGGAAAACCATGGCTGGTGTGTTTCCCATTTTTGTATATTATTTCCTCTGTTTCATTTTCACTACTGAGCCATGCTGGCTCTCACAAACACATTGCCCACATTCAGCCTTGCCTAATTCCCCTTTAAGAAATATAAATCACATAAGTCAGATGATCCATTGTCAGCATGAGATTTCATACGTGTTTGTATGTGTTTAGAACTTTTTTAAACTAAGTGTATATAAGTTTGGTTTTGTTCCTTGCTATTTTCCATAGAATTTGTTTCAATGTAGAGAAAATATCCCAATGTAAAAATTCCATTTTACCTCCTTTTTCTGTTATTCTATTCTATTCTTTTCTCTTCTTTACAAAAATTTTTATATTTATCAAACAAGAGGATGGATGTGGGTGGCAGAGTCATGTTAGGCAATGATCTGAAGACTTTTGGAGGTGATTACATGAGAATTACCCAGAAAGTCAGGCTTACTATACCCAGATATTTGGAAATGCTAGGATGATCCACAATCGCATGGGGAAACAAAAATACTATAGTATTATACTTATCATGATTTATTACCCACTTTTACCTGATTTGCACATAATCATGCATATGTACTCTCAATATATATTGTCAAGGGTCAGGTAGACTTTCCATACAGTCTGTAACTGGAATTGCAATTAGCAGGTAAGATTTAAAATGGGTCTCTTAGGTCTAGGGTATTATCCATTGTCAAGATAATTTAGGATAAAAAGAAAGAAACTAAAATTTTTGTAAGATTATGTGGTACTGCTTTAATCTACTGAAGCAGCACTCTCCATCACAATTTCCATGTTGCCTTGAGTGTCTCAGTTCCCACTGTCCAGTGTGCTAGTTATTGGTCTTATTTGACAATTTAATTTCAAATATACATAAATTAAAATTAAAGAGATTTTAAGATTTAGTAGCTGTATCATATGACATACATTAATTGTGCTTAATAACCACAGATAGCTGCTGGCTACTGAATTGAGAAGCATAGTTATAAATCTCAGGGACTCATTAGAACTCAGACTAGACCTTAGTCATCTTGACATATTTACTTCTGTATTGCTTCCTTTCTTAAATTTATTCTCATGGATTTTCTCTGTTCCCATGTACATGCCAGTCCCTGGCTCAGAGCTCTGCCTGCATCTACAAGGCCTCTTGTCACCAGCAACAAACATATGAGACCTCTAGCCCTAAATCTGCTACCTGCTGGGTCTACCAGGCAAGCCAGCAGAGATGAGCTCCACGCTGTCCCCTTTGTACTTTGTTTTCTGTCCCACAGCTCTACCTCAATTCCCAGGGGCCTGTTGCCATCAAGGACTACCAGGAAACTCACCACCTCATATTTACTGCCAGTGGTCCCCCTAAAGCATGACCAACAGCTCCCCTGGACTCCACATCCTGGCCCACAACTCTGCCTGCATTACTGGAGGCCTTCCAATACCAGAAACAACCAGATAGCTAAAGGCCTGCAAAGAACGCAATCAATAAGAGCCAGGACAATAGCACCACCAGACTCCAGCTATCTGAATAAGCCCTGGATATCCTAATACAGCTGAAGCATAAAAACTAAAGAGGGAGGTCCTCCTCCCCTTCCATCTGACCCTAGCTTATCAGGTCTCATCAGCACTGGCTGCAATGTCCTCCTCTGTGTCCTAGCAAGGCTGCTCCTCCCTTTAAGAGGGGCATGGGAAGAGATTAGGGAGGGAGGATGGGATTGGAAGGGAATGAGGAGGGGGTTACAGCTGGGATACAGAGTGAATAAAATGTTATTTATGTAAAAAATAAAATTTAATTAAAAAAATTAGAAAGGAAAATAATGACACTAAGAGACGTTATGAATCAAATAGACCTAACAGATATTTACAGAATAGTTCACCCAAACACAAATGAATATACCTTCTTCTCCATACCTCGTAAAACCTTCTCTAAAATTAAACATATACTAAGACACAAAGTAAGTCTCAACAGATACAATAAAACTGAAATAATGTCCTGTCTTGTATTTTTTCAGACAGCCATGACTTAAAGTTGTACTTTAACAATAACAGGAATAACAAAAAGCCCACACACACGGAAACTGAACAAATCCCTACTCAATGACATCTGGGTCAATGAATAAATAAAGGAAGAAATTAAAGACTTCCTAGAATTCAATGAAAATTAAGGCACAACATACCCAAACTTATGAGACACAAAGAAAACAGTGTTAAGAGGAAAATTCATAGCACTACATGCCTTTATAAAGAACTTGAAGAAATCCTATACTAGCAACTTAGTAACACACCTAAAAGTCTTAGAACAAAAAGAAGCAAACACACCCAAGACTTGTAGACAGCAATAATCAAACTCAAGGCTGAAATAAATAAATTTGAAACAACAGAACAATATACAAAGAATCAACAAATCAAGAGCTAGTTCTTTGAGAAAATCACCAACAAAAACAAACCTTTAGCCAAACTAACTACAAGGCAAAGAGACAAAATCCACACTACCAAAATAAGAAATAAAAAGGGTGACATAAGAACAAGCATCAAGTAAATCCAAAGAATCATTAGGCCTTATGTCAAAAGAAAAATGTATGCCAGAAAATTGGAAAATCTAAATGAAATAGGTGACTTTCTTAATATATACTACTTATAAAAGTTAAATCAAAACCAGGTAAACAATTTAAATAAAAGTATAAATCCTAAGGAAATAAGAGAAGTCATAGTCTCCCAAGCCAAAAAAAAAAAAAAAAAAAAAGCACAACCAGATGGTTTTAGCACATAATTCTGCCACACCTTCAAAAAAGAGCTAATACCACTACTCTTCAAACTATTAAACTCTTCCACAAAATAGAAATATTGCCAAACTCACTTTATGAGGCTACACTTACTCTGACACCTAAAGCATACAAAGATTCGACAAAGGAAGAAAACTTATGACCAATTTATGCAAAAACACTCAATAAAATACTCACAAACCAAATCCAAGAACACATCAAAATATCATTCACCATGATCAACTGGGCTTCATTTCAAGAATTCAAGATGGTTCAACCTACAAAGAGCCATCTTTGTAATCCACCATACAAGCACACTGAAAATAAACAACAAAAAATCCTACGATCATCTCATTAAATACTTAAACAGCTTTTGACAACACCCAACACTTCTTCATGATAAAATCTTGGAGAGATCAGGAATACAAGACACATACCTAAACATAGTAAAGATAATACATAGCAAGCCAATAGCCAACATCAAATTAAACAGATAGAAACTTAAAGCAATTCCAATAAAATGAAGGATAAGAAAAAATAGTCCACTTTGTTGATATCTATTTGATATAGTACTTGAAGTTCTATCAAGAACAATAAGACAATAAAAGGAAATCAAGGGGATGAATATTAGAAAGGAAGAAGTAAAAGTATCACTGTTTGCAGGTGATGATACACAAAAATTCTAAATGGAACTCCTATAGCTGATAAACACCTTCAGCAAAGTGGCTGGTTACAAAAGTAACAAACAAACAAACAACAACAGAAAGTAGCCCTTCCTTTATACAAATGATAAACAGGGTAACGTAGAAATTAGTGAAATAACACCCTTCACAATAGCCACAAATAATATAAAATACCTTGGTATAGCTCTAACAACAGAGTGAAATACCAGTATGATAAGAACTTCACATCATTGAAGAAAGATGTTGAAGGAGATATAGGAAGAAAAGTAAAGATCTCCTACACCCTTGAATCAGTGGGATTAACAAAGAAAAATGGACATCTTACTAAAAATAATCTACAAATTCAATGCAATTGCCATCATAATTCTAATCAATTTTTTGCATGTCTTAAAAGAAAAATTCTCAACTTTATAAGGGAAAACAAAAACCCACAATAGCTATAATCTTGTATTGAGTGTGGGCTCTGGGTAGTAGACGAAAGATACGGGGAAGAGGAAGGGAGAGTAGGATGAGGGGCCTGTAATCAGGTTAATTAATTAATTAAATCAATGTGAGAGGGAGTCAGGAAGAAACTGGAGATATTAGAGGATGGAGAGAAGGGATTTGGAAAATAATATAAATGTAGTACTTATGTAAGACACCTTTAAAAAATTAAGTGAAAAATAAATGTTTTGTTTTCTAAAACAAACCATCAAACAAACTTCTGGGCATATCACTGTCTCTGCTCTCAAGCTGTACTACAAAGCAATAGTACACATTATTGGCATGGAAACAGACATGTTGTTCAATGTCATGTAATTGAATAAATCCACATATCTATGAACAATTGATAATTGATTTTTCAAGAACAGGACAAAACCATGCAATGGAAAAAATATAGCATATCAACAAATGTTACTGGTCTAACTGAATATCTAGAAGAATGCAAATATATATATATATAACTTTGCACAAAACTCAAATAATTGGATCAAAGACATCAACATAAAACTAAATATACTAAATCTGCAGAAGAAAACGTGGTGAAGAGCCTCAAATTCATCTCTACAGATGACAGCTTTCTGAACAGGACACCAACAGCTCAGGCAATTAATCAACAATTAATAAGTGGGATCTCATGAAACTGAAAAACATCTGTAAGTCAAAGGACACTGTTAATAGAAAAAACTGGGATCTGACATAGCATTGATATCTAAAATATATAAAGAACTAAAAAAGCAACAAACCAAACAATACAATTTAAAAATAGGGAACAGAGCTAAACAGCAAATTCACATTTTTTGAAGTTGAATATATGTTAATTAGTTTGTTTTAATTAGTTTAATTTGTTTTTAATTAGTTTAATTATTTTATTTATTACAATTTATTCACTTTGTACCCCAGCTGTAGCACCCTCTGTCATCCCCTCCCAATTCCACCCTCCCTCTTCTTCTCCCATGTCCCTCTCCTAGACCACTGATAGGGGGATGACCCTACCTTCCATCTGACCCTAGCCTATCAGGTGTTATCAGGACTGGATGCATTTTATTTCTCTGTGGCCTCATTCTGAAAGGGAGAGTCATCTGAAGATGGATAAAAGAGGAAACAGGAAAGGAGCCTACCATAGAGGGCCTCTGAAAGACTTTATCCAGCATGGAATCAAAGCAGATAGTGAGACTTGCAGTTAAACAGCTAATTCTTAACACAGAATATTTTTTTTTGATAGGCCAATCTTCTCTCTTTTAATTGAGAATAACTTTCTTCCATCCAGTATATTCTGATCATGGTTTCCTTATTTTCAGTTCTTCCCAGGACCTCCTTCCCTCTATAACCATCCAATTCTCTCTCTCTTAAAACAATCCAGAATAAAAAATAATGAAGAGAATGCACAAGAAACATAGACGTATATACAGAACCCCTCCCACCAAGCACCCACCACAAAAATCAGAAACCATAATGTACAAGTAAAAGACCTGTAAGACAAAACATGCACAAACAAAGTGACGAGACAAAATGTTTACAAAAATATCACTGAGTTCATTTTAACACAGAATTCTTTAATGGACTAGAAACAATTAAAGAAATGTTCAATGTCCTCAGTCATCAGGGAAATACAAATCAAACAACTCTGAGATTCTATCTTATACTTATCAGAATCGGTGAGATCAAAAACTCAAATGACAGCACATGCTGGAGAGGAAGTGGAGAAAGAAGAACACTTCTCCATTGCTGGTGGGAGTGCAAACTACTTTGGAAATTAATCTGGTTGTTTCTCAGAAAATTGAGACTATGTCTGCCTTAGGGCCCAGCTAAAGCACTGCTAGGTATATATGAAAATATGCTCCCCCATAACCATAAAGACACTTGATCAACTTTGTTCATAGTGGCATTCTTCATAATTGCCACAAACTTAAAAAAAAAAAAAAAAAAAACTAGATGTCCCTCTACAGAAGACCAGGTAAAAAATATGGTACACTTTCACAATGAAATATTACTTAGCAATTAAAAACAACAAAATTGTGATTTGCAGGCACATAGATGAAAATAGAAAGGATCATTTGAGTGAGGCAAACCGGACCCATAAAGGAGAACATGGTATGTCCTCACTTCTAAGTGGATATAAGCCGTAATGTACAAAATATTCATGCTACAAATCACAGACCTAAAAAAAGCTAAGTAACAAGTAGGGCCCAAGGGAGGATGCTTGAATCACTCTGAGAAGAGAAAATAGAATAGATATCTGGTGTGGGCAGAATGAGGCAACCAGGTGAGAGAGGGGGTTGGAAGGTAAAAAAGAAAGATCAATTATGGGAAACGTGGAAGGAGGGAAAACTGGAATAGAGAACTAGAACCATGGGGTGTCATCTCTGGAACAAACTAGAAATCTAGGGCAGTGGAAGCTCTCAGGAATCTTTGAGGGTTATTCCAGCTAAGGCTCTTAGCAATAGGAGATATAGAACATAACATAGTCAACCCTGTATCCTGGCAAAATTTTCAGTGGAGGGATCCCCAGCCACAATGCTGCTATGAACATGGTTGAGCAAATGTCCTTGTTATACCTAGGAGTGGTACAACTGGATCTTGCCATAGCACAATTCCTAACTGTCTGAGAAAGCGCCAGATTGATTTCCAGAGTGGTTGTACAAGTTTACATTCCCACCAGCAATGGAGGAGGGTTCCCCTTTCTCAACCTTCTCTCTAGCATGAGTTGTCACTTTAGTGTTTTGATCTCAACCATTCTGATGTGTCTAAGTGAAATCTCAGAGATTTTTTTTTTTGATTTGCATTTCCCTGATGACTAAGGGGGTTGAGATTTCTTCAGCAGTTTCTTTGCTATTAGATATTCCTCTGTTGAGAATTTTGTTTAGCTATGTACCCCATTTTTAATTGGATTACTTGATTTATTGATGTTTAACTTCTTTATATATCCTGGATATTAGCCCTCTGTCAGATATAGGGTTGGTGAAGATCCTTTCCCAGTCTGTAGACTGTCATTTTGTTCTGACCACAGTGTCCTTTACTTTATAGAAGCATTTCAGTTTCATGAGGTCCCATTTATTCATTGCTGATCTCAGAGCCTGTGCTGTTGGTGTTCTGTTCAGGAAGTTGTCTCCTATGCCAATGAGTTCAAGACTCTTCTTCAATTTTTCTTCTGATAGGTTTAGTGTGTCTGGTTTTATGTTGAGGTCTTTGATCCACTAGGACTTCAGTTTTGTGCAGGGTGTTAAGTTTGGACCTATTTGCATTTTTCTACAAGTAGACGTCCAGTTAGACTAGCACCATTTGTTGAAGATGCAATCTTTTTTATATTGTATGGTTTTGGCCTCTTTGTTAAAAAATCAGGTGTCAATAAGTTTGTGGTTTTATTTCTGGGTCTTCTATTTGATTCATTTGATCCACCAGCTTGTTTCTATGCCAGTACCATGCAGTTTTTATTACTGTTGCTCTATAGTACAGCTTGAGATCTCAGATGGAGATACCTCCAGAAGATCTTTTATTGTAGAGGATTGTTTTAGTGATTCCGAGTTTCTTGTTATTCCATATGAAAGTGAGTATTTTTCTTTCAAGGTCTGTAAAGAATTCTGTTGGCAATTTGATGGGAGTTGCACTGAATCTATAGTTTGTTTGGCAAGATGGCCATTTTTACTATGTTAATCTTGCTGATCCCAAAGTATGGGAGATCTTTCCATCTTCTGATATCTTCTTCTAATTCTTTCTTCAGAGACTTAAAATTTGTTCATACAAGTCTTTGACTTGCTTGGTCAGGATCACACCAAGGTACTCTATGTCTTTTGAGCCAATTGTGAAGGGTGTTTTTCCCTAATTTCTTTCTCAGCCTTTTTGTCTTTTGTACACAGGAGGGCTACTAATTTTTTTTAAATTAATTTTGTATCCAACCACTTTGCTGAAGGTGTTTATCAGCTGTAGGAGTTCCCTGGAAGAATTTTTGGGGTCACTCGGGTATACTATCATATCATCTGTAAATAGTGATACTTTGACTTCTTCCTTTCCGATTTGTATCCCCTTGATCTCCTTCAATTGTCTTATTGCTCTAGCAAGGATTTTTTTTTTCAAACAGATCTTTCAAATGCTTGGTTAGAGTCACATCAAGGTACTTTATGTTATTTGTGGCTGTTGTGAAAGGTGTAGTTTCCCTATACATGAGTGACCCAAACATTCTACCAGGAAACTCCTACAATTGATAAATACCTTATACAAAGTGTCTGGATATAAAATTAACTCAAAAAATCAGTACCCATCTTGTTTATGAAAGACAAAAGGGCTTGAGAGAGAAATTAGGGAAGCCTACAGCTCTTTATTTAGGGCTGAATCTCTGAGAGTGCCACATCCTAGTTGCCTGTCAACTGTTGTCATGATTTGAGTATTGTTTAGGCAACCATATTGCTGAGATTTTATAGGACATATTTTCCTGTTATATATGAAAGACACAACCTCAAAGCATACTTTCTGGACCTCTGACTCCTATATTCATTTCATGTCTTCTCTGATATTTTCCCTGATCCTTATATGTGGAGGTAATATTTTAGCTGTAGCAACCAGAAAATTCATCCCCTAGGCAGGTGTTATCTATATCTTGACAAGTTATGGCTTTCTATTATGGTCTCTATTTACTGTAAAAGAGAGAGATGAGGGGGGAGTGATTCACTTATCTGTGCATATAAGGACAAGGATTTAGAATACAGTTAGAAATTATACTTCTTAAAAAATAAGTTACACTATTCTAGAAAAATGATGGTAATTTGTTCTTCTGTGTGATCCTCACTAGCTTCAGATGTATGGCCATGATTGATTCACCAGGCATAAATTCCTTCTTACTGAGCAGACATTTAAGTCCAACTAGAGAGCTATTGCTTTCTTCCAAGATATGAATGCCACTATTGCATTCTTTGGGATACCTTGCCATGCTGGTCACTTGTGTGATTCATAGATCACAGCCATGTAAGATGATTGATTGTTTTTCTTGGTGGAAGCTTCCATAGCACCTTATACTGCCATGAAAGCTGGTTGGCATGTCAGGCTCTGATTTTTTTTTTTTTCTGAGCTCTGTGTCCCATGTGCATGATGTCTTCATCAATAGGGGTTTACCTTCTAATTCTGGGAAACTAACAGCAACAGCAGTAGCCTAAATTGTTTTGGGAGTTATTTTGATACCCTTCAACTGAGAGCTTTAAGGATGTTTCTTGTCAGGTATTTGGATATTTATTAGTTAGCATGTCTTTGGAGATATTCTCAATGCTTTAAAAGATAAAAATTCATATTAGTAACTTAGAAATTATATAGAAAGAATATATTAAACATTTTAGAACAACATTGATAAATTCACAATCAGGGACTAATCAACAACCTGTTATTTTAGACAACAATCAATAGAAAGGCTTTGTTTTTGTTTTTGTTTTTGTTTTGTTTTGTTTTGTTTTGTTTTGTTTTTTGAGACAGGGTTTCTCTTTGTATCCTTGGCTGTTCTGGGCTTACTTTGTAGACTAGGCTATCTGTGAGCTCACAGAGATCAACCTGCCTCTGCCTCCCTGAGTGCTTAGATTACAGTCATGTGTCAATGTGTCCAGTTAATTTGTAATTTCTTAGAAAATAACATAATTTTCACTCTCTCACAGAATTTCTTCTCTCACAGATGAGGTAATAGGTACTCATAAAATTGAGGGATAAATGAGGTAATTATATTATAGCTTCAAAAATAAAACAAATAATGAAAAGAACTCGTTAAGGGATCAGCTTCCTTGTTCCACATTAAGATTTTGTTCATGTTGTTTTACTTGATAACAAAGAGTTGACTTATTTCATTTTCACTTGTTTGTTGCTATCCAAACTGTCCTGAGTTTCTATCTTCATTATTTTCTCCATTCATCAAATAACTAAAAATTAATATATGCGATGGTAGCATTAGTCTCACGTGTAATTGATATATGAAAGATAGATCCTATCTTCAATTGTAGAGCAGGTAAACATGGCTCAGAAAATAGGTTAGGTTATCTTGTACACCAAATATATTACAGTTGGGTATGGATGAGTAAACTATATAAAGTAGAAGTCAATAAGCAAAAATTGGGGTATTAAGTCACTAAATAATAACTTGAGTTGTTTAAGCTGGCATGGGGGATGTCTTTGAGTAATAGTGACCCATTTTCTGTAAAGGCCAGAGCACCATGAGTGGACATAGGGAAACAGGCTCTAAGAACAGAAACTTCTGGAAGCACAGAAGAAACATAGAGTGGTATTAGAAATAAAACAGGGCATGCATTAAAGACATATTTTGGTGACAGAATAAGGGTTCATTGTAGAATTAGACCTGTCTTAGCTTATTCTAAAAGTACATTTTCAGGCATTCATATATTTTGTTTTCCATCAAGGGCACAATTCTTATTATAATGCTTAACTCACAATGTTGTTCTCAGACACAATGAAAAGTTTGGGGAAATAACTGGCTATAGTAGAGACCACAAAATGGCTTTCTGTCAAATAACTTCAGTAGACTTATAGACTTTATTTCCTGGAAAACAGCTCTCAGCCTCAAGCTCACCCTTCTCCTTTGCTCCCACATACATTTTACACCGTGCAGCTCCTCGGCCCTGCAGTCACTTCTTGCAGTACATCTACAGACGTGCAACTGAGAGCATGTGGGAAGTGAAAAGTACACATTAAATTTATTACAAATTCACTGGCTGCTTTCATAAGCAAGCACATCTGTCCATTTCCCCAGTGCAGTTCTGACTTGATTGTTGCTTTGTCCTTGTTTTCCCTTTTCTCTCTTACAGATTTCTATGATGGACTGCATACAAATTTATATGACCATTGTAATCTTTGAACAACTTGGTAAACTAAAGTTTGTTCTCCCCCTCTCTTTTATATCTTTGTCTCTATCTCTCACCCACCCCCCCTCCCCTTCCCTTCTCTCTTTTTCTTCTCTGCCCCACTTCCTGCAGTTTTTGTACCATATCCATGCCTTGCAATCTCACTCTGTTCTGACTCTTTTACTCACCTTTAAGCCTTCTCAAAACATATATCTTAGTTCCTTTTTCTTCATTGTTCCTTCACAGCATTCCAAGACTTTTCCCTATTAAATAGCTATCCTTATCTCTGTCCTTTTTAATGGCTTTTTTAATTTCTTCTCTTCCTTCTGTAGCCCCTTTATCAATCTATCTTTATCTCTGCCTCTATTCCATACTCTTTCCCTTCTTTCTGATTGCTGTCCTACTATGGTTTGAGTGCTTCCAGTTTCATCATAGATCATAGATTGTGGTTGTGTTGGAGAGACTGTAGAGACTTCCCTGGAGGGATCCACTCCATGTCTCCTCTATCTTGAGTGATCAGGCATGGAAAGGAGAGCAGATGCCCTCATAGAAGAGTGAAAAAAGGAAAAAGCATCTTTGTCACAGCTTACTGGCTTCAGAAGAGAATTTGAAATAGTATTTGAAAAGCAGGAGTGGTCCAGACCCAGAATAGATATCTTTAAAACACTGACAACTTAAAATTTTCATTTTATTAGCCAAAGGATTGGAGTAAAGTTATTCAGCCTTCACCACAAACTCTCCTTTCTTCTAGAATGTAATCACAGTGCAGCATCACCACAAAAATAGAAATGGCTCATACATTCCATTTGTCATCCCATAGGATACAGCTAATCAGAGCATCCCTGAGTGATAGCCAGAGTGCAGGGACATAAAAGCAAATTTGTTGGTGCCATGCAGTAATTGAGTTCAGGGTTATGAGTGAGGGCAGGAAGCTTTCTATAACTTGTGTTAAGGCCTGCGACTCAAAGGCTAGCATCTTCCTCAAATGTGAGAACAGCTGACTTCAAACATTGCATTGTAATCTAGGAGTCAGAGAGGCAGGCTAGACCAGCTTATCTGTAGGATATAAGGAAATGACTCTTCTTCAGCTTCCCCAGAAAAGTTGAGGCCTTAGATCATAACAAGTAGACAAGATGTGAAACACTTCTATATCTTCCCTTTTTGTCAATTGAAATATTTTTTCGAATAAAATATATTTTAATTTGATCTTTCTCCTGCTCTCCCCATATCTTCCCCACTTCGTAAACCCAAGTTTTGCAGATTGATTGATAGTGCATTTTCTATGGAAAATGATCAGGTGTAGACAAATTATGTCTGAGGCTTAATATTAGAGAACCTCAAGGTCTCAGACCAGTATTCTTCAAAGTAAAATTGGAAAAATATCTCCCAAAATATGTTGTTAGAAGTTCAGATTTTACTTAGTGGTCTACTCATTTATTCAAAATTCTGAAGAGCCATCAATTGTGTTCCATAAATGAAGCCTATTTTTATCAATAAGAACATTAAAAAATTTCCATATCTTTGAGGATACAAAACAGAAATCAAGAAGATAATTAACATATCCAGGCTCACCTTACATTTCCCTGAATGAGTTAGACTAAATTGTCTTTTTACTTTTAATATGGATTAATTTCATTAACACAGTCTCTGCCGCCATCAATCAGACAAGTCCAATTACCTCTTCTCAAGGATAGCACTCTCTAGCTTCTCAGTCTTCTCTGTAAAGTAGATAGAGCAACCCTTATACTTTGATAAATATATATATTCCTCTCCTATTGCCATTTTAATATGATTTTCAGTTAAAACTAATGGATAAATTGCTACCTGAAAAACAAAATTTAGTGGATATTGAAGGTTCAAAGGAAGGCAGTAATTACAGGAAATTACTTTCTTCAAATTATTTATTCATCAAATATTAGGAAGTTTTTTTTCTTTTGAAAGGCCTTAGCATGTGTTCATGCACATCAAACAATGTTTATCTCTAAAAGCCAGTATTGACATTGCACATGAAATTCCATCTCGTCAGAGCCTGTACTGAGCATCTATAAAGTGTGTGTGTTTGTGTTAGTGTGCGTGCAGACATAATGATTTTCTGTTTTTTTATGAAGTCTCAGAGAATTGGTATGTTGCTTTTAAGAGCCTATTAGATACCATGCCCAAGAGATTCCCTCATACACCTCTGGAAGTGCTATTTCTCATCCCTTCCTGTTTTGACTGTCTTTAGAGGCAAAGAACACTGTTTACAATGCACTTTATTTGTCAAATGCTCAGTGTGTTCTTCACAAACTAAAGAAAATTTTAATTATTTTCATTTATCATGCTCGTAGTTCCATTTTTTCCTACCAGTTTCCCACAAAGCATTATTCCATACTGTTAACAATTTTTAGTATTCTACCTTAAATATTTAGATTCACCTTGCCTCTTTATTTAAAATGCCTATACCTTACCTCTAATATCTTTCCAAAAAACAACTGGTGATTAACACCAAAATTTTGGCCTCAAATTTGAAAATCTTTTTCTGTATAGTGCTCATGCAGTGTACCTAATTCCTTGTTTCTTGAAAATATTCGTTCTTAAAATTACAGAGAAATCTAGTAAGGTGGGTATTAAAACTGGTGCTTTCTAAAATTTTTCTTTTTATTTTTTATATTCATTACAGTTTATTCACATTGTATCGCAGCTGTAGCTCCCTCCCTCATTCCCCCCATCCCACCCTCCATTTTCTCCTCCCATGCCCCTCTCCAAGTCCACTGATAGGCGAACTGGCATTTTCAATTAGATTATATTACCATCAAACAGTGCTATCTGCTCAAACCAATTTATTTCTGCATTTACTTTCACTAAGTCTCACAATAACAGAGCACTAAGGATCTCACCACTGATGGGGCAGTGTTGAAGACAAGCAACATCTCTTGACTAAGGCAATATCTAAGCTGTAGGGCTGAAACTCAGACCAGATTCCTGGGATCCCGTTTCTTCTATTTTTATTCTTTCCACAGTAGGACACCTGGGAGGCACACAGAGAGTCTACTGAGCTGAACTGGGTGGGTCCCAGATGTTTTGTCTTCTTCCCCACAGTCCATGCCACCTGGCTCCACCTGTCCTTATTATGCCCTGCCAGGTGGAAAGGCCACCTCATTTCACAACAATCAAAGCTTGGAATGAAAGCAGCAAAGCAAGCAGCTGCCCTTTCTTGTCTTCTGTTTTCATAGCAATTGCTGCTGAGATAATCAGATGGTTGTTCCAAGTGATAATTTCTTGTTTGTTTATCCTTGCCATTTGATGCACAAGTGAGGCCATAGCTGGAAATATGAGAATTCAGCAGGGTACCTGGTGACATTGAGCCTCTGGGGGCAAAACTGGAGTCAAGAGATATATACATGGCCAGAAATGAGCATCAGGCACAGTTCAGGATAAATCCCAGATATCAAACATTTCCTTTGAAAATCTAGTCTTCAATTATCAGGGCCAAAAATGTCACTGAATAGAAGTGCCAAAAGCATGACTTGTCCCTTGGAAACCCCTTTCTCTATGATCTTTGTTCTCTTTCATCTGTAAAAGAGAAATATGATAAACAATAATGACAGGCTTACTAAATGAAAAAAAGTACTTTTCTATTTAAAATTACCTATTAGTTTTAGAATCTTTATATATCAGACTCTAGTCATTTACAGTAGAAATGACGGGGAATCAAAAAGCACGGTTATAGACATGACTCCATCCATAAAGTGCTTAACATGAAAGCATAAATACCTGAGTTTGGATCTCCAGCACCTATGTAAGATGCTTAATATATCTATGTGCTCCTGCAACCTAGGTGAAACTCTGAAGGTCATTGACAAAGCTATTCTAGACTAACCAATGAGCACCATATTCACTGAGAAATAAATAAGTTTGGAGAATAACTAAGGAATGACATCCAAATATGGACCTCCAAGTGTACATATACCCAGAACCATCAGTCATGAACATACTTACTTACACAAATTAACAAGTGCACACCGCACAGATACAAGGAAGGAAGATAATAACAAAAACCATGATAGCTTTTCATCTCCTAATATTCTCATTTTATTGCTATGGCACTAAAAGCCCTCTTAGCTCTGACTTTCCTCTCAGTCCATTTCTGCTAGCAACTCCCTGCCCACTAGTTTCTCCAAGTTTTCTTCACTTCCACAATATTTTATTCAGAGATCTTCAAGGTTTAACTTTCCTTGTTCACTCCTCAACTACAATGATCCTCTTTCAAGTGTGCCCTTCTCCAAACACACTAAAATCTAAAATATTTCCCATCATTGCTTTCTATTCCTGTATCATTTTCTCCAGACTTAGCTGATACTTCTTCAGCACAAATATTGACAGCAGTAGAAACTGATGCTGTAATGGAGGCTCAATGAGGAGAGCACCTCCATGTTTTATCATTCATCGCTGTAATTACAATTACTGCTACAGTGCCTGACATACAACAATGTGCATATTTATTTATGTATATAATAATATATGCATATTGATGTTTATTTATTGAATAAAGAAATAAATGATTATATTCAGACAGAAAAAAAAATTTGTCTGAGATCATGTTGGAACTTTTTGGCTATAAAAAGTTGCATAGAATCTATACCATTTAATAATTTAAGTTATAATTATGATTACTTTCATAGAATTTAGTAAGTGGCTGGAATATTGACTTTCAGTAACATCATTCAGTTCATATTGCACTTTCCTTTCCCACATCTCACAACCAAGGCCTCAGTCATTCAATGTGATGGAATTAATTTCCTCCGATGAGGAAAATACTTTTCATTCCCAAATATAGCTCTCAAGCACATTTGAAACTAAACTGAAATATGCTGTGTTTTAACAGGAATAAAAAGAACAAAATAAAATTGTTAACATGTGTGTATATTGTAAATTTTCCCACGCACATATTAAATATGATACATTCTGGATTTGATCAGGTTCAGAACAGCCACATAAAGCTAATCTTGTACTGCATCCACCTCTTCCATTCCAAAGACATTTCCCAAAGACATTACCTATATTTAATAAGCTGTACAATGCCCCAGTGAACTGGGCACAGAACTCAACATTATTGTACCAGGAAAGCGAATGGTTTGTTTAGAGACCAAATGGCCACGTTGGGACTGAAACCAAGGTTCTAAATTGTCACTGAAGCATTATTTTATCTCTCCTAGCAATTTTGCTTTCATATTTTAAAAAATGTCCAAACCAGTTGGAGGGATGACGGGATTCCTTGTGTGAAACATGTTCATACTCTGATATAATAACTTTGAAATTGTCTTGGGACACAACCATTGAATGTTTGTCCAGTAAAGACACAATATGGCCTTGTATAAGTACATCATTAATAAGGAATTAATAGATTCCTACTGAGTTCTGCATTACAGGTAAAAATTGAGCTGCCCAGCCCATTCACAACACCCTCAAACTACATCAAGCATTTAAAAATGTAGGAAATAAATAGAAATCTGAATTAAGTATTAGCATAGACTTGTGCTTTATCTGGAAAACAAGACAATTCAGCCTTCAAAATTCTACTGGAGCCTAAGATGATGATCTACTGGACTTGCCAGATGATGATCAATGACTGCATTCTCAATAGAAGTGAGACAACAAAGGTGAGTATGCTATTTCTCCAAAGATCAGTATTGTGAGCACATGCAATCATACACATAGCTTGCCTCTATAGCTTACAATGTGTAGGGTGGTAATCCATGCCATGCTTGAGATAAAGAAAGTGGAATGAAATTTGGTGATTTTCTTTTGCTCAAACTGACTTAGCAGAAGAGCATTTAAGTACATTATTCCTTGTTAATGTGTCATTTCTACCATAGTTGCCATACAAAGTGCAGTTATTCAAGGGCATTTCTATAATGTCTGTCTAAGATACAGGCTGAATTCAAAGACAGATCTAACAAGAGGACGACAACAATAAAGTGCCCAAGCCACTGAGACAGTTGGGTAATATTGCTACTCAAATGTATGCTCACGTATAAAGGTGTGTGCGAATGTGTGTGTGTGTGTGTGTGTGTGTCTTGTTGCTCCACTAGGAAGCAACAGTACCAAAAAGTCTTAACACAGGGGTCTTTCTTGAGACTGATACTCCAACCAAGTACTACACATGGAGATAACCTAGAACCCCTGCACAGATGTAGCTCATGGTATTTCAGTGTCCAAGTGTGTTCCATAGTAATGAGAACAGGAACTGCCTCTGACATGAACTGATTGGCCTGCCCTGAGGGGGGAGCAGCCTTACCAGGCCACAGAGGAAGATAATGCAGCCACTCTTGATGAGACCTAATAGACTAGGATCAGAAGGAAGGAAAAGGAGACCTCCCCTATTAGAGGACATGGGGAGGGGCATGGGTGGAGAAGGCAGAAGAAGGGAAGGTATGGGGAGGGAGGCAGGAGGGAGCTTCAGGGGGCTACAAAGTGAATACGGTGTAAATTAAATAACTAGATAAATAGATAGATAGATAGATAGATAGATAAATAAATAAATAAATAAATAAATAAATAAATAAATAATAAATAAATAAATAAATAAGATCCAGCAGCTTTTGCCTCCTGAGTGCAAGGATTAAAGGCATGTGCCACCACTTTCCAGCTAATAATGAATTCTTCAGGACATAATCTGGGCTTAGACATCTTATTATTTCCCACTTCTTTCATAAGATTCCCTGCACTCTGCCCAAAGGTTGGCCATAAATCTCAGCATCTGCTTTGATAGCCTGCAGGGCAGAGCTTCTCAGAGGCTCTCTGTAGCAAGCTCCTAACTTGTTCCAAGTTTTCTCTTTCTTCTGATGTCTTTCCTCTTTGCCTTTCTGAATGGGGATT
This sequence comes from Pachyuromys duprasi, assembly GCA_028658305.1. Classification (NCBI taxonomy): domain Eukaryota; kingdom Metazoa; phylum Chordata; class Mammalia; order Rodentia; family Muridae; genus Pachyuromys; species Pachyuromys duprasi. The sequence continues at coordinate 2,176,375 of CM053743.1, forward strand.
GAACATTTTAACCAGAGTCCTCCCTCTTGATTAGTTTCTTTAGGTGCACAGATTTTAGTAGGTTTATCCTATATTATATATCTATATGACTGAGTATATACGGTGTATGTCTTTCTGCTTCTGGGATAGCTCACTCATGATGATCCTTTCCAGTTTCATGATTTCCTTGTTTTTCATTGCTGAGTAATATTCCATTATGTAGATGTACCACAATTTCTGAATCCATTCCTCATTTGAGGGGCATCTGGGTTGTTTACATATTCTGGCTATTACAAATAAAGCTGCTACAAACATGGTTGAGCAAATGTCCTTATTTTGTACTTGAGCCTCTTTTAGATATATGCCTAGGATTGCTATAGCTGGACCTTGAGGTAGCACAATATCCAGTTTCCTGAGAAAGTGCCAGATTAATTTCCAAAGTGGTTGTACAATTTTACAATCCCACTAGTAGTGGAGGAGGGTTCCCCTTTCTCCACACCCTCTCCAGCATGTGTTGTCACTTGAGTTTTTATCTTGGCCATTCTGATGGGCATAAGGTGAAATCTCAGGGTCGTTTTGATTTGTATTTCCCTGATGGCTAATGACATTGACATGACATTTCTATAAGTGTTTCTCTGCCATTCTATATTCATCTATGGAGAATTCTCTGTTTAGCTCTGTACCCCATTTTTAAATTAGATTACTTGATTTTTTTTTTTTTTTTGCTTTTCAACTTGTTTAGTTCTATATATAAACTGGATATTAGCCCTCTGTCAGATAAAGGGTTGGTGAAGATTATATCCCAATCTATAGTCAGTCATTTTCTTTTGATGACAGTGTCCTTAGCTTTACAGAAGCTTTTCATTTTCATGAGGTCCCATTTATTGTTTGTTGCTCTTAGAGCCTGTGCTATTGGTGTTCTGTTCAGGAAGTAGTCTCCTGTGCCAATGAGTTCAAGCCTCTTCCTTACTTTTTTTTCTAACTGATTTAATGTGTCTGGTTCTATGTTGAGGTCTTTGATCCACTTGGACTATAGTTTTGTGCAAGGTGATAAGTGTGGATCTATTTGCATTTTCTACATGTAGACATCCAGTTATACCAGCACCATTTGTTGAAGATGCAATTTTTTTTCATTGTCGGGTTTTGGCATCTTGGTCAAAATCAGGTGTCCTTAAGTGTGTGGGTTTATTTTGAGGTCTTCTATTCGGTTCAATTGATCCACCATTGTGTTTCTATGCCAATACCGTGCAATTTTTATTACTGTTGCTTTATAGTACAGCTTGAGATCAGGGATGGAGATAACTCCAGAAGATCTTTTATTGTAGAGGATTGTGTTAGCAATTCTAGGTTTCACATATTCCATATAAAGATATAAAGAAAAGGAGAATTTTTCTTTCAAGGTCTGTAAAGAATTGTGTTGGTAATTTCATGGGAATTGCATTGAATCTGTAGATTGCTTTTGGTAAAATGGCCATTTTTACTATGTTCATCCTGCCAAGCCATGTACATTGGAGATCTTTCCATCTTCTGATATCTTCTTCTAATTATTTCTTTAGAGACTGGAAATATTGCCACAACTATATATAGGTATGTGCCTTGTATCCCTGATCTCTCCAATACTTTAAACATGAATGGATGCTGGATTTTGTCAAATGCTCTTTCAGCATCTAAGGAGATTTTCATGTGTTTTTTTTTTCTTTCAGTTTGTTAATATGGTGGATTACATTGATGGATTTTCATATATTGAACCACCCCTGCATACCTGGGATGAAGCCTACTTGGTCATAGTGGATGATATCTTTGATGTGTTCTTGTATTCAGTTTGCAAGTATTTTGTTGAATATTTTTGCATCAATGTTCATAAGAGAGACTGGCCTGAAATGTTCTTTCTTTATTGGGTCTTTTTGAGGTTTAGGTACCATTGTGACTGTGGCTTCATTGAATAAGTTTGGTACTGTTCCTTCTGTTTCTATTTTTTGGAATAGTTTGGAGTTAACTCTTTTTTATTAAATTATTTATTAATTACACTTTATTTGCCTTATGTACCCCTGTAGTTCCCTCTCTCTCCTCCTGTCCCAACCCCTTCTTTCTTCCCCCCTCTGCATCCATGTCCCTCCCCAAGACCACTGATAGGGGAGGTCTTCCTTTCCTTCCCTCCAATCCCAAGTCCATCAGGTCTCATCAGGAGTGGCTGTATTGTCTTCCTCTGTGGCCTGGTAAGACTGCTCCCCCATCCGGGGAAAATGGTCCAAAAGCAGGCCAATCAGTTCATGTCAGAGACAGTCCTTGTTCCCATTACTATGGAACCCACTTGGACACTGAATTGCTATGGGCCACTCCTGTGCAGGGGTCCTAGGCTACCTCCATGCATGGTACCTGGTTGGACCACCAATCTCAGGAAGGACCCCTGTGCTTAGATCACTTGGTTCTGTTGGTCTCTTGTGGAGTTCCTGTCCTCTCCAGATCCCACTATTCCCCACTCCCCTTGTAAGATTCCCTGAACTCTGCCCAAGTGTTGACCCTAAGTCTCAGCATCTGCTTCAATAGTCTGAAAAAATTGTACACCCACTCTGGAAATCAATCTGGCACTCCCTCAGACAACTAGGAATAGTGCTTCCTCAAGATCCAGATATACCACTCCTAAGCATATATCCAAAAGAGGCTCAAGTACATTTGCTCAACCATGTTTGTAGCAGCTTTATTTGTAATAACCAGAAGCTGGAAACAACTCAGATGCCCCTCAATTGAGGAATGGATACAGAAAATGTGGTACATCTACACAATGGAATAACATTCAGCAATAAAAAAACAAGGACATCATGAAATTTGCAGGTAAATGGTGGGACCTGGAAATGATCATTCTGAGTGAGCTATCCCAGAAGCAGAAACACACACACACACACACACACACAGTATATACTCAGTCATATAAACATAAACTAAGGTTAGCTCTTCTTTGAAGGTCTGGTAGAATTCTATGCTGAAGCCAAATGGTCCTGGGCTGTTTTTGGATGGGAGAATTTTGATGAATGCTTCTATTTTCTTAGGGGATATAAGACTATTTAATTGATTTACTTGGTCTTGATACAGCATTGGTAAGTGGAATGGATCAGGAAAATTGTCCATTTCATTTAGATTTTCAAATTTTGTGGCAAATAGCTTCTTGTAGTAAGTCCTAATGATTGTTTGGATTTCCTCAGAGTCTGTTGTTATGTCCCCCTTTTCATTTCTGATTTTGTTAATTTGGATAGTGTCTCTCTGCCTTTTAGTTAGTTTGGCTAAGGGTTTGTCTATATTGTTGATTTTCTCAAAGAACCAGCTCTTGGTTTCATTGATTCTTTGAATTGTTTTATTTGTTTCTAATTTATTGATTTCAGCCCTGAGTTTGATTATTTCCAGCTGTCTGCTCCTTTTTGGTGTGTCTGTTTTGTTGTTGTTGTTGTTGTTGTTTGTTTTGTTTTTTTTCCCCAGGGCTTTTAGGTGAGCCACTAAGTTGCTTGAATGAGATGTCTGGAATTTCTTCTTGAAGGCACTTAGTGCTATGAACTTTCCTCTTAGCACTGCTTTCATTGTGACCCATAAGTTTGGGTATGTTGTGCCTTCATTTTCATTGAATTCTAGAAGACTTTGATTTCTTTCTTTATTTATTCTCTGACCCAGCTGTCACTTAGTAGCAAGTTGGTCTGTTTCCATGTGTGTACAGGCTTTTTGCTAATCCTGTTGTTGGCAAGGTCCAGCTTTAGTCCATGGTGATCAGATAGGATACAAGGGATTATTTCAATCTCCTTGTATCCATTGAGGATTGCTTTGTGACCAACCATATGGTCTATTTTGGAGAAAGTTACATGAGGTGCTGAGAAGAAGGTAAATTCTTTTGTGTTTGGGTGTAAGATTCTGTAGATGTCTGTTAGGTCCATTTGATTCATGACCTCTGTTAGAGACATTGTTTCTTTGCTTAATTTCTGTTTTGTTGACCTGTCCTTTGTTGAGAGTGGGGTGTTGAATTCTCCCACTATTAATGTGTGGGATCTATGTGTGGTTTAAGTTTTATTAATGTTTATTTTACAAATGTGGGTGCCCTTGTATTTGGGGCATAGATGTTCATGATTGTGATGTCTTCCTGGTGGAATTTTTCCTTGATGAGTATGAAGTGTCCTTCCCCAACTCTTTTTATTAATTTTTGTTGAAAGTCTATTTTATCAGATATTAGAATGGCTACTTCTGCTTGCTTCTTGGGTTTATTTGCTTGGAGAACTGTCTTCCAGCCCTTTACCCTCAGGTAGTGTCTATCTTTGTGACTTAGGTGTGTCTTGTGTGCAACAGATTATTGAGTCTTTTTTCCGCATCCATTCTGTTATTCTGTGTCCTTTTATTAGATGCTTGAGTCCATTGATGTTGAGAGAGATTAATGACCAGTGGCTGTTAGATACTTTGATTTTGATGTTGGCTGTAGTAATGAGTTTGTGTGCTTGGATACTTTTTCTTTTGCTATATTGAGATTAATTATTTCCTGTGTTTTCTTGAAGTAGTTAGTTTTCTTGGTTTTTTTTTTTCCTTCTAGTATCTTCTGTAATGCTGGATTTGTGTGTAGGTATTGTTGACATTTGTTTTTGTCCTTGAATATCTTGTTTTCTCTGTCTATGAGGACTGAGAGTTTTGCTGGGTATAGTAGCCTCGGCTGACATCTGTGTTCTCTTAGGGTCTGCAGGATATCTGTCCAAGCCCTTCTGGCTTTCTAAGTCTCTTTTGAGAATTTGGGTGTGATTCAGATGGGTTTGCCATTATATGTTACTTGGCCTTTTCCCCTTGCAGTTTTTAGTATTTTATCTTTGTTCTGTATACTTACTGTTTTGATTATTATGTGGCAGGAGGATTTTCTTTTCTGGTCTAATTTATTGGGTGTTCTGTAGGCCTCTTGTATTCTTATTGGTCTCTCCTTTAAATTGGGAAAATTTTCTTCAATGATTTTGTTGAAAATATTTTCTGGGCCTTGGAGGAGGGAATCTTCCTTTTCCTCTATTCCAATTATTCTTAGGTTTTGTCTTTCATGTTGTCTTAGATTTCTTGGATGGTCTGTGTCAGGAACTTTTGAGATTTAACATTTTCTTTGACGGATACATCAATTTCTTCTATCGTATCTTCCACACTTGAGATTCTTTCTTCCATCTCTTGTAGTCTATTGGTTATTCTTACCTCTGTAGTTCCTGTTTTCTTCCCTAAGTTCTTCCTCTCCACAATTTCCTCCATTTGTCTTTTCTTTAATTTTTTCCAATTCGGTCTTCAGATCTTGAGTCATTTTGTTGATTTTCTTCACCTGTCTCACCGTATTTTCCTGTTTTTCCTTCAATTCCTTCAGCTTTTTGTTTGAACAATCCTCTGTTTCTTTCATTTCTTTCAGTGATTTAATGATTTCCTCTCTAAAGGTCACAAACTGCTTGGCTGCAACTTCCTCTGTTTGTCTTTATCTTCCTTTATTTCTTTATAGATGGCCATAATCTCTCTGACTTTATCTTCCTGTAGTTCTTTACGCATTTTATTTGTTTCCTCTATTATCTTCTTCATAAGCATAGATGTTAGGTCATCTTATTCAATTTCAATCATACTGGAGTGTCCAGGGCTGCTTGCCCCTGGATACTTGGATTCCAGAGATGCCATATTGCTCTGTCTTTTGTTGGTTGAGCTTTTACACTGGCCTCTACCCTTTGGGCTATCTTATGTTTTGGGTGTTAGTTTCAGGTGGTTCCTGGAATTCTGTGGTGGAGAGAATCCCCTTGGCAGGAAGATGATTTCTCCTGAAGGAAGCCTCCTCAGCTTTTTGGGTATGGTCACTGAATGGCCGGTATTTTTCAGGAATTGCCACAGCTCACCTCAGGCATACAGATCTGAGTGGCAACTGTGGTCCTTGTTAGTCAAGAGGGCTCTTCTGTCACCTGGAGAAGTCCTGGAGACAGCTGCCCTGCTTCTGAGTTTCTTGCTATAAATTTAGTGAGCTGCTGCTGTAACCTGGGTGCCCTGTGGTTTGATCAGCTTAATTACGAATAACTGGTTGCCCCTTGGAACAGTATCTGGGGGTTGATCTTGGGGATCCCAAGCTTCTGTAGGTCTGAGGTTGGGGCTCTGTGCCCCAGCACCCAAGTGGTAGTCAGTGGCAGTTTGGTTCTGCTCTCATAGATGCAGCAGGAGGCTAGAGTCAGGAACCTGTGGATAGCCAGAAACTTTTCCGGAGCTAGGTGTCTTGAGGTAGGGCCAGATGTTTCCCCCACTTCGGGGTTTTCTCCCAACAGGCAGGCCCAGTCTGTTGTATTTGGGGTGGCATGCAGAGCACACAGGCACTGGTGTGTGGTGGCTCCAAGCTGGTGATTGGGTAGGAACCTGAGATCTTTTTCTGAGAACTTTCCCCTGTTTGGTTGGGGTGGGGGAAGTTGACTGAGTGCTTTAAGCTGTCTCCTCGCTGTGGAGTTTTCTCCTAACAGGGACTCCCAGTCTCTGGTGCCTGGGGTACACAGCTCTGTCTGTGATGGCCAGTAGCAGGTCTCTGTGCTCGTGGCTGGAGCTCTGCTCAGGGCTGGTGGCATGTGCCCCCTGGTCTGTGAGACCTTTTCCAGGGAAAGACTGGATGACCTGAGGACAGTCCCATTTTCTTCCTCCCCTGTGGGTTTTTCTCGCCACTGGGACTCCCAGTCTCTGGTGTTTTTGTGTCCACTGTTCAGCCTGGGAAGGTGACCAGTATACACAGGCATGTGGCTCTGGTCTGGTGACAGAGTGCCTGTGCAACCTGGGATCTCTTCCAGGTTCTGGCTGGGTGACCTGAGAGTGGACTGGACTGATTCCTACACTGTGGAGTTTCCTCTTACCTCGGAAACACGGTTGCTGTTGTTTTAGTGCCCAGAGTTCAGCTTCTTGGTCACTGTACCAACAGTGCTGTCCTGCTCCTCAGATGCAATATCCTCCTGGCACCGCCATCTTGGATCCAAATGAGCTGGTGGATATTTAAGGGCCGACTGGTCTAAGGAGAGAGTTCCCGGACAGCTAAAGATAGACAGAGAAACCTTGTCTCAGACAAAACAACAATAAAATAAATAAACAAACAAAAGACTTCATTAGTTATACTAAATTTATTGCATTAAAAGATTAGTTCCTGAACAGAACACCAACAACACAGGCTCTAAGATCAACAGTCAATAAATGGGACCTCATGAAACTGAAAAGTTTCTGTAAGCAAAGGACACTATCCTCAGACCAAAATGACTGCCTCCAGAATGGGAAAGGATCTTCACCAACCTTTTATGTGACAGAGTGTTAATATCCAGAATATACAGAGAATATATATTAAGATGTTAAACACCAACAAAATAAGTAATACAATTAAACAATGGGGTACAGAGCTAAACAAAAATTCTCAATAGACAAATGTCTAATGGCACAGAAACACTTAAAGAAATGTCCAAACTCTTTGGTCATCAGGGAAATGCAAATCAAAATGACCCTGAGATTTCACCTTACACACATCAGAATGGATAAGATTAAACTCATGTGACAACACATGCTGGAGAAGATGTGGAGAAAGGAGAACCCTCCTCCATTGCTTGTGGGAATATAAACTTGTACAACCACTTTGGAAATTAATCTGGCACTTTCTCAGAAAACTGGAAATTGTGTTACCTCAAGATCCAGCTATAGCAATCCTAGGCATATATCCAAAATATGCTCAAGTACACAACAAGGATATTTGTTCAACCATGTTCATAACAGCTTTATTTGTAATAGCCAGAATATGGAAACAACCCAGATGTCCATCAATGGAGAAATTGTGGTACATTTACTACTCTGTTACTAAAAACAAGGAAATCATGAAATTTGCAGGCAAATGGTGAGAACTAGAAAAGATCATCCGAAGTGAGGAATCTTAGAAGCAGAAAGACACACATGGTATACACTCACTTATAGGTGGATATTAGATATATAATATAGGATAAACATACTAAAATATGTACACATAAAGAAGCTAAGCAAGAAGGATGACCCTGGGTAAGATGATCAATCCTCATTCAGAAAGGCAAATGGATGGACATCAGTAGAGGGAAAAAAACAGGGAACAGGACAGGAGCCTACCACAGAGGACCTATGAAAGACTCTACCCAGCAGGGCATCAAAGTAGATACTGAGACTCATAGCCAAACTTTGGGCACTGTGCAGAAAGAAGGGGGAGCTAGAAAGACCTGGAGGGGACAGGAGCTCCACAAGGAGAGCAACATAACCAAACCTCTGGGCACCTGGGTCTTTCCTGAGGCTGATACTCCAAGCAAAGACCATTTATGGAGATAACCTAGAACCCCTGCACAGATGCAGCCCATGGCAGCTCAGTGGCCAAGTGGGTACCCTAGTAAGGGGAGCAAGGGCTATCTTTGACATGAACTCAGTGGCTGGCTCTTTGTTCAACTCCTCCTGAATGGAGCTGGTCTAAAGAGAGCAGCTCCCCTGATGGAGGAGTAGCCTTACCAGGCTACAGAGGAAGACAATGCAGCCAGTCCTTATGAGAACTGATAGGCTAGAGTCTGAGGGAAGATGATGAGGACCTCCCCTATCAGTGGAATTGGAAAGGGGCATGGGAGGAGATGAGGGAGGGAGGGTGGAATTTGGAGGGTAGGACAGAAAGGGCTAGAGATGAGATTCAGAATGAATAAATTGTAAATAATAAGAACTAAATTAATTAAAAAAACAAAGCAGAAAAAAGAAAAGTTTTTTTATCTTTTTAAAAGCATTTTAAGGCCAAACACTACTTTAGATAATGATGGATTATAATTTTTTAAAATTCACAATACTATTAAAATATGTTTAGAAGCATTCAAAGTGAGATGTTCAAAATAAAGATGATATTGAATAACAGTGCGAAGTGTTCCACATAGGAGGAAAAGTTTCTGTCTAGGACCTAAATATGTGATGAGCTCAGCTTTCTTGGCGGGTGGAGACCAGAAAAAATCAGTGTGACTTACATGTAAGACAACAAGGAGGAAAGAGGAGGAAAGAGGATGGAAGGAAAGACAGTGATGAAAGCAGAAACTCACAAAAAGCAGGAACCACAGCAAGCCAATGACTTTCCTTTCAGTTCCTGACTCTTATATTGTGGAAGTTGTGGGATGGCACAGTGAATGAGGCAACCTGTCCTCCCTGAGCCATCATTTTAAAAGGAAATTTCCTTATAAAAGCCACGCCCAACCAAGCAAAGCAATTCTGTCATGTGAAGATGACGTGCTTTCCCTGAATTGGCTCAGCAGTGAGTTGCATACAAATCCTGCTTGAAAATCAATGTTTCAGTTTTTTTCAAATTTGGAGAGTTCAGTCACTTTCTTTTATGAAGCTGAAAATTTTGATCATTGAAGATTCAATGTCTATAATACATTACCGTTACTGTTTCAGACATTTTTATTGGTTTCCATTTTGTATGAGCGCTTTGGCCCCACGTTCACTACTTTAGTTTGCCACTGAAGAGTTTAAGAACCAATTAAGTTTTAATACTGCAGAAAATCAGATGATCATAACTAATGATATTAAGAACCCTCAAGTGAAGGAAATAATGTGAAAACACATAAATGCCATGAAACCCAGCACAAGGTACTCATGGAGATGTCTGTATTTGGTAAATAGACAATAATTTAGGAACACATATAAAATCAGAACTACATTCTGGGAAAATATTTTTTCACTTCATTGTACTTTTGGTTTTAAAATCTTTGTCAGTTTCACACACTTGTGTAATGAATTGTAATTATTTTCATCCCCCATTACCTTCAGCCTTTTGTCTCTCCATCCCATTAAATCATGTTTTCTTCCCAAAATTTTCCGTTGTACATTTACATCTTATTTTATGAGTGAGCCACTGAGTCTAATTAGGTCTCCTTGCACTACTCTGGGTGGGAGATTGTTTCCTGACACATGGGCAGGTTATCAGTGGCTACATCAGCAAAAATGTGCCCTGTCCCAGTACCAGTGTGCACTGCCAAGTTTCTCAGGGAGGAACGGGGCTTCTTAGAGACCTCCCCCATCCACAGCTGAGTGTTGATGGTCCAGTCTTGTGCATACCTTGTGAAAACAATCATAGCAGCCTTGAGTTTATGAGTGCATTCATATCTAGACTTCATTTTGCTTTGCAGTTTACAGTCCTGTGGCTCTTACCACCCTTCCTATGCTTTTCTGTGATGCTCCCTGGGTCTTGGACTGAGTTATTTATATGTCTTATTTATTGGTGACCACTCTACTGTTTAACTTTGTCCTTTTTGATCAATTGAAAAAACATAAGTAATAAAAACAAAAGGATACTCATACACTTGCATCTACACATGCTAATATTTATACAAAACTTGCCCTCCAAAAACAAAAGGGCAGAGAAAGAAATTAGGGAAACAACATCCTTTACAATAGCAACTAATAACATAAAGTACCTTGGTGTGACTCTAACTAAACATATAAAAGACCTGTATGAAAAAAAACTTCAAGTCTCTGAAGACAGATACTGAAGAAGATATAAGAGGGAAAGACCTCCCATGAAATGACCATCCTACCAAAAGCAATCTACACATTCAATACAATTCCCATCAAAATACCAGCACAATTCTTTACAAAACCTGAAAGAACAATTTTCAATTTCATTTGGAAAAACAAAAACCTCAGAATTGCTAAAACAATCCGTAAAATAACAGATATTATGGAGTTATCGCCATCCCTGATTCCAAGTTGTATTCTAGAGCAACAGCAATAAAACTTCATGGTACTGGCATAGAAACAGAGTGGTGGATCAACGGAACCAAATAGAAGACCCAGAAATAAACCTGTGTGTGTGTGTGTGTATGTGTGTGTGTGTATGTATGTATGTATGTATGTATGTATGTATGTAGAAGCAAAATATCAGTACTGGCTGTCTTCATTGATTGCTCTCAACCTTTTTAATTGGTGAATATTATGTATTCATTGGTGAATATTACATTATAAATAAATATGTGCATATATAAAGCTATACATATATGTATACATCTATATACATATATACATATACATATTAATATATACATGTATACATACACATATGTATATACATGTTGAAGACATGTATATATATATACACAAACACACACACATATATATATACATATGTGCACATGTATGCATTTATATGTTGATTAAAATATACATATTTGTTTGTTGTGGTTTTATAACTTGGGTATAATGAATAATATGGTACTAAATATATAGGCACATCTACACAAATTTTAAACTAACATGAAACCATATTCTATATGGCACCTAGGTTTGGGTTCTACCATTCACTAATTACCAAAGGGAAAAAGTTCCTCAGAGTTACTGGTGAAACAGCTGATGCTAAAATTGAAGAAGGATATGTCGAAGATGACCATTTGTAAAGCAATGCCTTGTTTAGTCATCATTAGAGAAGCTTCCTCCTTAAACAGAAATAAACAAATACTGAATCCAATGGCCAGCCATTACGCAGAGAGTGAGAGACCTTGGAACTTTAAGCCCCAAATACAATGCCTTTATCAAATCCCTTCCTTCAGAGCTCAGGGAACCAGCAGAAGTGGAGAGAGAAAGGGTGTAAAAGCCAGAGGGATTCAGGACACCAAGAAAACAAGGCCCACTAAATTAACATGAACAAAGCTCATCTGACCTCATAGAGGCTGAAGCAGCACGTACAGAGCCTGCACCAGGTCCTCTGCATATATATATTATGGCTTCTAATTTACCATTATTATAGGATTCCAGAGTGTGTAAAAGAATGGATGCTTCTCTGATTCTTGTCCCTTTTCTTGGGCTCTTTATTTCTTTTCTGATTTGTCTAATTCAACATCAGGGTAATAGTTTTTGCTTAATCTTATATTTTATTTTCTAATATATCTTTTAAAATAAATGAATGAAAACCTAGCCACAGGGGTAAAAGTTAACAACTGAACTGTTGTTTATGCCAGCTGAAAGAGGTAAAATCAGTTTTCTCCAATAGAGCGACTCTGAATACATCAACCACTCCGGAGCCTTGCTCATGTTAAGGAGTAGTTGACCAAACATATAATGAAGTCCACAAATGTTTTTATAGTGTTTTTATTTGGTGAGAGTATGGTGATTCTACTTATTCACTATTCTTTCCTTTTGGGTGGTGTTGTAGTTTGTTTTCTTGGTTTGGGGGTGGCTATGTGTGGTTTTGTTTGTTTGGCTAGTTAGTTTTGTTTTTGTTATTTTTGAGAAAGGGTGGGTAGGGAGAGGTAGAGGATCTCTAAGAGGAATGATCCATGAATATGTTAAAAGTGAAATTGAAAATTTCTTAAAGAAATTAAAAATATTTTTATATTGAGATTAAAATTTATACATTTCGCCCTTCCCTTTCCTCCCTCTAAACCTTCCTGTATACTCACTCCTCCCTGCTCTCTTTAAAATTCCTGACCTCTTTTTGCACTAATTGTTATCATATGCATACATATATATTTATTTATGAGTATACATATATATTCCTAAGTATAATTTCTTGGCTCTATATAATGAGTTCATAGGATTTTTTTTTTTTTGTAGTTTTTCAGGGCTGGCCATTTGACACAGGAGAACCAATTGGTTCCACATCATCTTTTATTTTTATTGTATGTATTTTTATTTTACTGTATGTAGTTTCTACAAGAGCATATCAGTTGGACACAAGACAGAACATTCTTTTAGTTGCTAGCTCCCATAATTATATATTGAGTTTGGGTTATCTTGATATTCTATGAGAGGAAACAATATCTCTTACTGCTTCAAGAACTTGGGCTAACACTGTCTGTAGGAAAGGAAAAGAAAATCCTGAAAGTCTGGATGTGAAAGTCATTTGTTTACTTTTAGCCTATTTCATGATATTTCTTTCACGGGGAGAGGTGATGAAGTTGGCAACGGCTTAAGGATGAGAAAAGTGATACAGCTGGGTTGGATAGCACACCTACTTTTAGCCTTTTGAGAATTCTGAACGCCGATTTTAAGATGCACTAGTTTGCTGTCTTAGTATTAGTGAATGGGGGTTCACTTTTGCCCACATCCTGGCCAGCATTCGTTGTCACTTCATTTTGATGGTTTTACCATTCCGCCAGAGTGAGATGAAAGCACAAAGAAATTTTAATTTTCACTTTTATAATTCCTAAGGATGTTGAACACTCTTATAGAAATTTCTCTGCCATGTTTATTTTTTCTTCTGAGAACCTATTTTTAAATTGGGTGTTTTTTTCTTGATTTATAAAACAGTCCTTTATATAACCTGAATAGTAATCCTCTCAGATGATGAGCTGCAAAGGTTCATTCCCACTGTGTAGATTTTATTTTTGTTTTCTTTCTTTCTTTCTTTCTTTCTTTCTTTCTTTCTTTCTTTCTTTCTTTCTTTTCTTTCTTTCTTTCTTTCCTTCTTTTGTAGTACAGAACTGTTCTATGATGTCTGCTTTGTCGTTGACCCTAATTCTTATGGAAATGGAGTCCTGTTCTCAAAGTCCTTTCCTATATCTTGTAGGGTACTATGTATGATTTCCTCTAGTAGTCTCAGTACTTCATGCTTTCCACTGACATCTTTGATCCATTTGTTGTTGATGTTTATTTAGGGTAAGTCAAATTTCATTCTTTTATATGTGAACATCAGCTTATCCAGCACCATTTGTGGAAGATGCTGTCTTTTTTTTTTTTTTTGACATCTTTATTAAACATCAGATGGCAATTAAAAAAAAACTAACTGTCTTAAAGAGATGAGCTAGAGTATTGTTGAGATCTCATCTAACATGCTGTTCCATCTATGTTAGCATTTTGGGCTAATAATTTAGCAACATCCTAACAAGCATATAATAAATGGTTGGAAAAGGCACTGAGCTATTAGTTTTCTATATAAAAGAGAACTCAATGTTCTTGTCAGATGGATACTATACAGATGAATTAGCTGATGTCTGCACAGTGACAGAGATCATACAATACAAGGTCCAACTAATAATAAAGATGGAGGAAAGAGCCTATTGGAATTTCCGCAGCACTTTGTAATGGTAAAGTGGGAGCAAAGGGTGAAATGGCCAGAAAGAATATAAATATAAATAAAAATAAACAGAGAATGCAAATGCTTCACACACACACACACACACACACATACTCATGCACACAACAACAACTTAATTCACCTCCTGAGACCTCCCCCACCCAATAGTTTAAGCAAGTAGAATCAAATGGATATTTAAAGGAGATAATAGGTACTAATAAGAAAATATTTTTTCAGCTCTTAAGCCTATCTTAGATTAGGGTATTCAAATGACATTCTGATTTTAAATTCTATAAAATCAAATTTTAAGATATACAGAAAAGCTGCAAAGTTCACAGAATAACCATATGTCTGCTATTTTTCTCACTGTTAGTATTTCACATTAATATGTACATATGTTATAATGAAACAGTATTTTTATTTTGTTAACTAATATTCATACGCTGTCCAGACTTCTTGGGTTTTACTTACTGTTCTGTTCATGTCTCATGATGCTTTTCTAGGTGATTATTTAATCATAATTCCTTAGTTTCATTTTGGCTACTACACTTCAGTAGCTTTTTCCTCTTTATGATTAAAGTTATGAACTAAATTATGTCTCCACCAAATTCATAAATAGAAGTCCTGTTGTCCCACATGGTAGTATGTAAAGATGGGTCTTTTGTGGGGTGGGATAACAGTTTAGATGGGGGTTGCAGGTAAAACTTTACTGATAGAATCGATGCCCTTTGTGAGATGCACTGATCTCTCTGACCTCTCTCTATGTCTGTCTTAACCTCCCTCCCTCCTTTTCCCTCCTCCTCCTTCCTCCTGTGCAGAGAGGAGAAAGATAAGGCAAGAAGCTGATCATCTGTAAGTCTGAAGAGTGGCCTCACTGGATCTTAAGCATATAGGCACTGTGTTCTTGGACTACTAGCTTCCAGACCATGAGAAAATAATGATAAGACATTCAGTTTCAGGTCTTTTGACACTATATCCAAGCTAATAAGATTATTATTCTTGGAAGTTTAGAGAGCATTTAATAGCTATTTTGTAGAATAACCTCAGTGAGGAGTTCTTTTCTATTTTTCCTCATGATTGAGTTGGTGTTATGTCTTTTCATGGGGAAGAGGAGCATTAGAATACAGTTCTTACTGGAGCAGACCAATGCAAGCACCTTTAATATGATATAGGATATAAGCTTATAAAATTGTATTTTATTTAATTCATGTATATGTATGTATGTGGGTGGGTGATTGTTTGTATGAGTAGATAATCAGTGCCACATGTGTGTAGAAAATCAGTGATGCCAGACATGGACATTCAGTCCCCTTGGGCTGGAGTTAGAAGCATTTGCAAGTCACTTGATAAGGATGTTAGCACCAAATTCTGGCTCTCTGAAAGAGCATGAAGGTCCCTTAATTGTTCAAATACTTCTCTGGTGTGGAACTATGATTTTCGTGTTTGCTTCCATCATCTACTTTTGAGGTCTTCCTTGTTAGTATCTCTTACCATATGTTTTAATTTCCTCTTTAGTAGCACTCACTATGCATAGTTCACAAGTAAGATTGAAATTTAGCATGATGTAAGATTCTACAAATCATTTGCAGATCTATATGAGCAATATGTCTAATTTCATCGTTAATTTATTCAATCATTAGTTTTTGTTACTATTGTCTCAAAAATATTTGTATTACATTTTGGTTTACAGTTAGTTATATATGATAATTTGTTTATAATAAAAATTTCCACATTTAATCACTGAGACCTTGCTTAGTTGGCTCCTATGTCTCTTTCTGATGCCATTCAAGTTTATTTTTTATTTCCTGTTTGGAATCTTGGATATGTTTTTTATGTTTTTCTAGTCCAAATATAATAATTAGTTATTGGAAGGCTACACACATTAGCTCTGTTACAGGCACCATTGCCCTAGCATATCCTGTAGGGGAACATGCTTTTGGATGAAGGATTTGTGACTGGATTTGTGTTTGTCTCTCTTTTGAAGATAGGCAGAGTGTGTTCCTGTACGAAAGATGCTTTGTGTGTCAATGCAATGGATCAGTATTACCTGGGCTATATAATAGTAGGAGAATAATTGAATAAATCATGTAGTTTTACAGATCACTTTTCAGGAAGACTCTAATTCCACAGGTAGTGGAATTATTGCCTTATTGCCTGCCATTCTAGGAAAAAAAAAAGGTTATTAAGAATTTGAGATTCTATAGTAGATTTTTTTTGCCAGTCATTTTGAACTTACATGTTATGAATAGCTAAAGATCTGTTTTATTAATTTGAAGTTGAGATCATAAATAAGTATCTGTGACAAAATGAGGACATAAGAAAAACACCTGTACTACCCTATAACTTTAAAGCTTGACTAATGGTCACATTTTGACAATGTTTATATAATTCTGGGAAATTTTTTAGTAACTGAAGTAATGCTATCTACATGGAATTTTTTCTAATTGATTATATGAGTAGTGATTTTCTACCATAATATCTTAAATATTTTTGATAGAAATCTACTGTTAATAATAATCTAATAACTAATTTTTGTGGGATTGGTGCTGTATACTTTATGTGTGTTTAGACTATTTTCTTAGACTGTATCTTCGGGTGTGTTCAAAGTGTGTGTGTGTGTGTGTGTGTGTGTGTGTGTGTGTGTGTGCCTATGCACTTGCAAGTGAGCCTTAGGGAGCATATATGAATGTCAGATGACACTCGGAATGGTTGGTTCACTATTTCCATCATGTGGCTACTGGAATTAAGTTCCTGTCCTCAGCCTTGGAACTAGGCTTCTATACCTGCTGAGCCATTTCACCTGCTCAGGTTGGACATTTTTTTTAACTTTTATTTTATATTAATCACAGGTTATGTACTTTGTATCCCAGCCATAGCCCCTTCCCGCATTCCCTTCCTATCCCCCCTCCCCTCCCTCATCTGCTCCCTGCCCCTTTCCAAGTCCACTGATAGGGGAGGATCTCCTCCCCTTTCATCTAACTCTAGCTTATCAGGTCTCTTCAGGAATGGCTGCAATGTCCTCTTCTGTGGCCTAGCAAGGCTGTTTCTCCCTCAGGGGGTGGGGAGGTCAAAGAGCCAGCCATTGAGTTCATGTCAAAAATAGTCCCTGTTTCCCTTACTAGTATACCCACTTGGGTATTGAGCTGCGATTTGCTACGTTCAAGCAGGGGTTCTAGGTTATATCCATACATGGTCCTTGGTTGGAGAGACAGTCTCATAAAAGACCCCTGTGCCCTGATATATTTGGACCTTGCAGAGCTCCTGTCCTCTCCAGGTCATACCAACTCCCCCTTCTTTCATATGATAGCCTGTACTCTGCCAAAGGGTTGGTTATGTTTCTTAATCTTGCTTTGATACACTGCTAGGAAGAGTCTTTCTGAGGCCCTCGTGGTAGGCTCTTATCCTGCTACTTGTTTTCTCCTAAGATTTCACCATACACCTGTCAGAATGGATAAGATCAAAAACTGAAGTGACAACGCATGTTGGAGAGGCTGTGGAGAAAGAGGAACCCTCCTCCATTGCTGGTGGGAATCCAAACTTGTACAACCACTCTGGAAATCAAGTTGGCGTTTTCTTAGACAATTAAGAGTAGTGATTCCTCAAGATCCAGCTATACCACTCTTAGGCATATATCCAAAAGATGTTCAAGTACACAACAAGGACATTTGCTCAACTATGTTTGTAGCTGCTTTATTCATAATAGCCAGAACCTGGAAACTACCAAGATGTTCCTCAGTTGAGGAATGGATACAGAAATTGTGGTACCTTTATACAATGGAATACTACTCAGCAATTTAAAAGGAGGAAATCGTGAAATTTGCAGGCAAATGGTGGGACCTGAAAATGATCATCCTGAGTGAGGCATCCCAAAAGCAGAAAGACGCACATGGTATATACTCACTTATATAGACCTATAAGATAGGATAAACATACTGAAATCTATACACCTAAAGAAGATAAACAAGAAAGAGGACCTGGGGTAAGAAGATTAATCCTCACTTAGAAAGTCAAATGGGACAGAAATTGGTTGTAGCAGTTTGGACATTTTAAAGAAAGGTCATGTGTAGATTTTCAGTTGAATAATTTCTAGAAACATAATAATCCCACCAGAATCAACTGACCAGTTACCAGGCTACTTTTAGGAGGATCGTAAAGAGAGATGCAGATAATTTATCTTTTAAGTATTTATATAACTATGAGCTCTTAAATTCTTACAAATGTTATAAATGTTTCATCCAATCAAAATAAACCTTTAGGAACATAGCGGAAACACTTGATAAATGTGTGTGTACATAATCTCTAGTTTTGAATATATGCACACATATGCATATTCAAAGCAAGAACCTTTTAGTAAATATTAGGTAGGGTACAGACTGTAACTCAAGGAAAGAGCAAGCACCAAATTTCAATCCTGTGTACCTAAAAGGAAAGAATAAAAGGAAGTAGCAATAAATAAATAAACTGTAAGGTAAGGCAAAAAGTCAAAATCAAGGTAGCATAATTTTAAACAAAGATATCTTTGAAGAGATGACAAGCATGACAAATTCTAAAATTGTAAAAAAAGGACCTACATCTTTATGAGAATGTTGACTGCTCTTTGTGTTGCAATTACCAGACATAGTGTGAAAATTCCATATTTTAAAAATTATTTTTAATTACAAAATAATTCTGCCATCCTCTATTTTTTCTGCCTTATTCCTCCAACAATTCCACTTACTCCCTCTCAAATCCATAACCTATTTTCTTTGATTGTTGTTGGCACAAACACACACACAGAGGGAGAGAGAGAGGAATAGAGAAAAAGAGAGAAGGAAATGGCACAGGACCCATGGTTAGATGACAAACTACAGCCAAAAGTGATGCAGAGAGACAATTGCCCCACCATTCATATCATTATTCTCAACAAAATTCTGAGAAGCTAAACATGCTAGATTTGTTTGATAATGATTTTTGAGATCTTGTAGATGAGGTTTCCCTGAATTCTTTCTTGGTACATTTGGTCTTGGAATATCAGTAAGCTATTGATTTTTATGTTATAATGTTTTCCTAGGACTTTGTTGAATGTGAATTTAAGGGAAAGAACAAGGTGATATGGAGGAGTAATTGGAAATAATAGAACAAAAAGGCTTAAAGGGGGTCAGAAACTGGAGAAGGGAATGGGTGGAGAGGATGGGGAAACATAACTGACACTAAAAGCCTCTTACAAAAGCCACGTGGAAATGTACTGCTGCACAAGCTTCCTAACTAAAGACACGTATTCTTTTAGTTAGGGCTTCTATTTCAACAGTGAAACACCAAGACTAAAAGCAAATTGGGGAGAAAAGGGTTTATTTGGCTCACACTTTTACATTTAGTCTATCATAGAATGAAGCCAGGACAGGAATTCAAATGGTGTAAGAACCTGGAGGCAGGAACTGATGCAGAGGACATGGAAGGATTCTGTTAGTGGCTTGCTCCATGTGGCTTGCAGAGCCCACTTTCCTGTAGAACCAAGGGCCAGCCCACAGATGGCACCATCCACAATGGGCTAGGCCCTGTCACATCAGTCACTAATTAGAAAATGCCATACAGGCTTTCTTATATCCTAATGGATTTTAGGCATTGTCTTAATTGAGCTTCCCTTCTCTCAGATGAGTTTATCTTGCGTCAAGTTTGACATAAAACTACCCAGCACATATACCTAGATTAAAATAATAATCATAGTAATAATAAATGGTGTTTCCCTGTAAACATGGGAAAATACCTCTCCTAAATTCCATAGGCATGGGTTATCAAATAAAATTTTAGTTCTATGCAAGGGCACCATAAGTACCTCATGTATTACAGACCATGAACACTGCTTTTTGCTATCCTCTACATCATGAGTCTGTGTCACAAGACATGCAAAAACCAACCTAGCACTGATCTAAAAACTTCATCCTTCTAGCAAGTTGCATAGTTCTCGACAGTGCTGTGTGGCCTGCTGTGGGAAAATACTAATCCGTATTCTTACCCAGCTGTGACCCTATGCTATGACAACTGCTCTGGCAATAAATGAACACTGTGTCCTAGCTGTAGCCTCCTCCCTTGTCCCTTCTTAATCCCATCCTCCCTCTCTTCTCCCATGCCCCTCCCTCAGTCCACTGGTAAAAGAGGTCCTCCTCCCCTTCCCTCTGACCCTAGCCTATTGGTTCTCACAGAGGCTGACTAGCTTGTATTCCTCTGTGGCCTGGTACAACTGAACTCCTTCCATGGGGAGGTGATCAAAGAGCCAGCCACTGATTTCATGTCAGAGACAGCCCTTGCTCCCCTTACTAGGGAACCCACTTGGTAACTGAGCTGCATTGTGCTACACCTACTACATTATCTCCATGCATGGACCTTAGTTGGAGTATTGGTCTGGGATACAAAGTGTATAAATTGTAATAATCAATCAATCAATAAATAAATAAAATAAAATAAACGCTGATCCCATGTAATGCTTAATAAGGTGGATTTTAGGTTAGAAGTTAATATTGAGGCCAACTACCCAATAAGCTAAACCCCCTTCTAAAGCAAAAGTTGGAACACCCATCCCAATGCCAGGAGACTTGTTTTGTTTGTAAATTTCAATTTATATGTGTGAAAAAGGTAGTTAAATATTAATGTGAATGAAAATGAAAAGAAATGAACACTGATGCAAGTGTGAGTGATTAAGTAACCATTTGGACATTCTGAACAGTGGCCTGCTCCACAAGGTGGAACGTATTCCTGGTGACCCCTTAAGTTCCTGTCTTTATACTGGTAGTACATCTCTCATCCCTCACCATTGAAGTTCCTGTTTTCAAAGGATGTTAGTACAGGAGAGTTTAATACAGACTTAAAACTGGATGATGCCCTATATGAGACATTTATGTTATACTCCCTCCCCTCAAGACTTAACAATATCCAAGGGAGAAGATGAAGAAAGTTAAGAGGCCCAGATAGTGGATGTCTACAGAGAATGAGTATTGAAACTTGTGTAAATGTGAACGCTCAGCAGCTACGGCAACATGAAGAGGATCTGCATTAGATCAAACCAGCCAAAACCCCAAGATGGGCTGGGGGTTGCTGGGGAAGTCTCATGGGGGTAGGGAAACTTGATTTTGTTTAGTAACTGAACACAGAGGGGCTTCCAAAGCTTTGGTAGGTCATCATACACATATGTACATAGAGGAAGTACTAAGTGCAATCAGTTGTTCAAAAAGGTTAAAAAACATTTTTAAAATTTAAAATAACATATTGTTGGGATGGGAAAGTTAGATATTGGAAGAAAGGGAGTGTAGAGGTAGATTGGATCAAAAGACATTTTATGTGTGTATAAAAATACCAAACAATGAAAAAAAATATATATGAAATTGAGCTTTTAGGTCATATCTATCAGGCATTTTATTATAGCAACAAAAACAGAAATGAATACAGTAGAATAAACATCTACACTTTCCCTTGTCTTGCATAAATGTATGATTTCATTATGGGTTAGGTGTATCAAACACATTTTAAACTTGAGAAGAGCATTCCGTGTCTGGAGACTGTCAAATTCCATCTCTAGAATTGTTTCTGTTTGTCTGCTTCAATGTCTTTAACCTCAAAACATAATCTGTGAGAATTACTTGCATAGAAGCTAATTTTCTCTTTTTATAAAACATACTTTACTGACTGTCAGGGCACTCTGATCCTGAAAGTCTTTAGTCAACTTCCTGCCACATTTAAGCATCTCTTTCCTGAAAGTCTTCTGACTAATTAAATAACTATCAGCTGGTAAAATTCCATTGAGCTTATTATTTTAACCACTGTTGTTGCACTCATCTACGCGCAATCTCATCTTCCTGTATGATGCCAAGTTCGTGTTAGAGCTGGGTTTATTTCTTGTAGAATAATTAGAATGATTGAAAACTTGACCTCTACCTCCCACCAGGCATAATATCAACATGTCTATTTCTAACACTATTTATTAATAATAAATGTGTAGTAATTAGATGTGTCTGTAGATGTGGTGTGTCTTCTAAATAGACCTTATATAACATGGTACTGGCCTGTGCTACCACAGCCTTTCCTGCTGAAAGCAGGCAGCATTGACTCATACTTTCTATGTAGGCTCTTGCCATAACTTAGTTTTATTTCAGCTGTGCTCAAAGAAAATGTCGCACATTCATAAAAGAGGAAAAATACAAAATCTGTTGATTCTTACATTTAAAGCTTACAGTTTGGAGATGGTGCCATTTGTTTCTTAAACATGACCATTGGTGTCCTTTATCAGCTGGGAAAGTCAGGATTCATTTTTACCTTTAATGAAGAATTCCTGCTCCTGAGAAGGAAATAACTGGGCTCAGAAGTCTTGTACCCTCTTGAAAAGCCGTCAGAGACTTTGCCACAAGAAAGATAGCTCCTCTCTAATGGAAACCCATGCATTAACTGAAAAGTGTTTATTGAAATACCAAATATATTTGTAGGAAAAAAACTCTACTCTTGCTCATATGGTATGATGTTTCAGTTTAATTGTCAGCTTTACCTGGATTAAATGCTCCTATGCTAACAGTGAGGCATACATCTAGATGTATCTATAAGGATATTATCATAGGGAATTGAGTGTGGAAGACCTACCAGCCCCAAAGGTGGCCAACATGAAGCCATGATGTAGCTCTTGCAGTGACTTTTCTCTGCTCCCTGTAATGTTTAGGTGTGAAAAAGCAATGTCCTGTCCCGTTCCTGACACCATAATTACATTCTTCACTGGCTATGTCATACATTGACCATCAAGACAGACCGTATACCCTTAAGCACTGAACCAAGAAAATCCCTTGCTTACTTGTGTCTTGTCAGGTATTGGGTCTTGGGAATTAGAAAGGTAAACTGATACTGTGTGGTCAGTGGAAAGAAAGAAATATCTCAGCATTTTAAAAAAACCTTTTATATAAATTACAGTTTATTCAATTTCTATCCCAACTATAGCCCCCCCACCCTCATTCCTTCCCAATCCTACCCTTTTTCCCTCATTTCTTCCCTCCCTCGTCTTCTCTCATGCTCCTCCCCAAGTCCACTGATAGGGAAGGTCTTCCTCCCCTTCCCTCTGACCCTAGTTTATGAGATCTCATCAGGTCTGGCTGCATTGTCTTCCTCAGCATTTTTTAAGTCGCATTCACAGGAAATGTGTCTGAGGTGTCTCAAGTAACCAAAGTTTTGACTCGGTCTTACCAGTATTTGGTACTTTCGAGAAAGAGGCAAGATGCCACTTCTGATCAATATGTATTTACTAATAAAAAAGGCAAAATATTTGTTTATAGTGTTTTGAAGTAGCTCATCTACATTACTTTCAATACCAAATAGAGACCAACACTTATAATTCTCATTTTGAAAAAAGGAACTGAGCAGAGATATTTAAATGCATTAGTTAATATAAAATAAATTAAAGACTTCAAATCAAGACCTAGATCGCATGCAGCTTACATTGGTGTTCATCTTATGCTATTTTAATTTTTCATTGTTTTGTTATTTCTACTTCTGCCAATGTAAAAGCAAACTGATAAGTTTTTCTTTGTACTGTGAGGAACAACTAAAATTTCATTAGAGGACTTCAAACATTGAACAGACTTGTGGAAATAAAGAAATCCACCTATTTAAAATTGTACTGTTTAGTATATTTAGGTAAATCTTTTGCAGTAACTTTTGATTTGTACTGAGTCCTTGTAATCTTGGAAGTCATGTTACAACCACAAACTTCATTGCCACATAAATATTCTACCTTTTTTTCCCTTAAATAGGAAATATATTTACTATTCTCTAATTTCAGCATATGATTTTCTTCTTCTGTGTCTCCATTTGTCTGTTACGTATAATTCATAAGCTTCACAATGGAAAGATGTAAAAGTCCTGCCTTAATTCTTCACAATAATCCTAACCATCTTCAACCATGGCTCTTTCAATTTACGTTCATTAACCAGTCTGCATAGATTATCCTAGATTATCCTTACATTGCTTAAATGACACCACTATAACACTAAAAACTCCAATATGTGGTGAGTGAAATATTATGTAGATGAACCTCAAGGTTATATGAGCTAATAGCACCAGTCTCCTTAAGATCATCAGCCTAGTGATTTAATGCTTCCATGTTGAGTTTCTATGTCTTGTCACTCATGCTTGGCAAAGATGTCTTACTTATTTACAGGCAAATGAAAGGTCATGGTAGCTCTTCGTTTTATAGGCTCAACCGAGAATAGCTGATATAACTTCTATTCCTTTTCTCTAAATAGCACTGGTTGATATGGCCATAAATTATACAAAAAATATTGGGAAATGTGTGGTCAGGAAGCACGGCATTTTGGTAAAAGTGGGAGGACTCCGTTTTTGTGCCTTTCACTGTTTGCAGTAGTATGTGACAGTAGGCCAACAAAAAGACAGTGTTTTTTTTATAAACACCACCAAACACCAGTTATGTTTGATAAGACAGAAGTAACTTGAAAAGCACTCTTTCTCTTCCTTTAAAAAAAAATCTCAGTCCATAAACAGATTTTCACAGATAGTGTTACATGATCACTCTCTTGACTCACATCTTCCATGGTTCTGCAGTTCACCACACGCAGGTAATTCTTATAAGTTATTCTTAAGCAAATTTCCTGTCGATTCTATGTATTTTAACTTCCTATATTTCCCTTTAGGTAGTTTCTAACTTTATTTTTCTTGAAGTTAATCTAACTAGCAGTACCTGATATGATCTCTTGTGAAGATGTCAAACTTAATTATATAACCATCACTAAAGTGTAACGTTGCTATCTCCTCTGACGACCCCCATTCTTTACTCAAGACAGAGTTAAGAATACCTCCCTGTCTTTTAAGTTTTAGTGTGAACACTTCTCAGAACCAGTCGTTTGTTTCAGCTTGGAATTAGTTCCAAACCTATGCTCCATTGTGACTTCTTCATTAATGTGTATTGCATCCCATTGTTCTCTAGCATTCTGAGTCCACAGACCCTTCTCATTCCTTCATTTACTTTGCCACATGACTCATGACTAACTGGAATAATACAAAACTGGGTTAAAATTTTAGCTTTGTCACTCACAGCACATGTGACCTTCAAGATATCAATTAACACTTGTGAGACTTAGTTTTCTCATTTGCAAAACAAAAGCATTTATACCTGCACAATGATGGCATTATGGATTTTATGTGAAACAACATGAGTAAAGTTTCCAAATGCATTTCTCAAAAATTAAAAGGTATTACGCAATGCTTTTGCTTTCTTGTTCTTGGGTAAAGGTAAATTCATTAATTACTTTCTAAGTTTCTTAGGATGCTGCACCAAAATTGAATGTATAAATGAATCAGGCTGAGATAGTTCAATATATTAGGAAACTAAATTTACCACACCTTTAAATAGAAGAGTTTTAACCTTAATACAAATGATTGTTAGGGTAGTTTAGAGTAACTTCTTATCTTTAATTTTATGCAGGAGACTTTCCTATGACTTGTCCCTGCCCGCAGTTGAATATGAAGGTTCACATTTGCCTCCAGGTTATAATTTAAACAGGAACAATGAACCGTCTGTAAATAAGAAGTGCTTACTCATATAAGTCTGAGTAAAAGGCATTTCTTAGAGAAATATTTATGTGTTATGAGTCTTGGAGAATTAGTAACATTTGGCAGAAGAAATTAGGAAATTGTCTTTGAAATTTTCTTTATGTTAATTTAAGCTCTAATTCTAGTGGAATTATTTAGACTTTAATGTATGTCAATATTATATACAATTTATGCATGTTTCAAAAATCATCCACATTTCCCTCTGTATTAATATAAGTGAAAGCAGCCTTTGTAGGCTCAAATGTTTGAATACTAGATTTCTAACTGGTGGAGCTGTTAAAAAAAGATTAGAGGGTGTTGCCTCATTGCAAGGTGTGTCACTTGGGGTTGGCTTTGGGATTCTCTTGAAGTTCCCAGTGTTCTTTCTGTCTCTTGCTGTGGATTAAGATGTGAGCTCTCAGCTGTTAATGCCATGAACTCCTAACTATCTGAAACAGTAAGTCTAATGAAACATAAATCGCCTTGGTCGTGGTGTTTTGTTACAAATATTTAAAAGTAACAAGTACACTTATTTAGCCATGAAATTTCATCTGATTGGATATGAATTTAAGAAGTGTGCCATTAATCTTATTTATTAAAACTTACAAAATTAGGTCTCAAAAGTTATACATATGCAACTCAAACAGTTAATCCATTTTTTGCTAATGATAGTTATCCTTCTTCTGTTTTATATTGAGATTTAATAATCACTATTTCTAGTGTCTTCTCACAGAGTTGTGAATTCATTTGTTATGTATTGTCTTTTCTGTGCCAGATTTTTTCTAGAAATAAAAATAAATAAATAAAAATTCCTATTCCCATGAAGAGTATGTTGTAACTTGGGCATGTAAAAACGTAATGAAAAAAATATTCATGTACTCTACAGATAACATGTGTGCATATAAACAGCACAACGAAATATGAAAAAGACAAATAAACAAATGAACCATGATTAAATAATAAAAATAAATGTAGTGGTTGAATAAATATAGCTTCCATAGTCCGACAAGGAATGGCACTATTAGGAGGTGTGGCTTTGTTGGAGGAGATGTGTTACTAGGAGTTAGACTTTGAGGTCTCAGAAGCTCAAGCCTAGCCAGAATCACTTTTTATCCACTGCCTGCTGCCTGCTGCCTGTTGCCTGCTGCCTATCAAGATATAAAACTTTCAGCTCCTTCTCTAGCTCCATATCTGTGTGCATGCTAGAGTTTTCCTGTCATGATGATTATGAACTAACCCCTCTGAAACTGTAAGCCATCCACAAATAAAGTTTTCTTTTATAAGAGTTATGGTGTCTCTTCACACTAATAGAAATCCTAACTAGGACAATAAATATTTATGTGTGGTCATAAATAGTTTGTAGTTTATTTATTTCTAATTCTGTTACATTTCTCTCTCTCTCTCTCTCTCTCTCTCTGTCTCTCTCTCTGTCTCTCTCTGCGTGTTTTGTATGTGGATGTATATGCTATGGCACTCATATGGAGTTCAGAGGACAATTTTCAAGAATCTGTTTTGTCCTTCTACATGTGTGTCGTGTCCTCTATATTGAATTCACATCACCAGGTCTGGCTGTGGGTTTCTTAATTGCTGAGGCATATTAACTAGTTCAAGTATGTAGTTTTAAATAAAAGAAACAAATATTATCTTTGATGAGGTAATATTCCATTACCTTAGTTACACCTAAAGAGGCAAGACAAAGCAGTCCTTACTATCAGTGGACAGTGAATTCCAAGAAAAAAGACCCAAACGTGGAAAGATTCTGAGTTATGACTATACTTGGTATGTCACCAAACAGCAGTAAGAGAAAAGTACATAGTCTAGAGAAAAGTTTAACCAGAGTGAAAATATTGGAAGAGATATAATAGCATATCAAAAACATATGGCAGATAGGTTAAATAACACCTAAACATGGTTAAAAAACTCCAGCTTTCACAGTGAAAAAATGTGGAATCATGCAGTTTGAACATGAGATAAGAGAGATTGAGAGACAGTCACAGAGACACAGAGACAGAAATTCAGAAATAAAGAGAGATAGTGAGAAAAAGCAAAACATCCAAAATCAGAATCACGAAACTTAGACGAGAAATATTTAGGAGGAGAGATCACTTTAGTTTTTTGCTTCTCATTTTGAAAGGGCAATTCCATATCTACATATACATATTGGGTAGCCAAATGGATATGTGGTTATAATGTTAGAAGAAAGGTTTAAAAGAAAATTATAATGTGAGTTCATGAGAGAAGACTCAGTATTTAAGAAAACTTGCTGCTTTTGGAGAGGATATGGGTTCAGTTCCTAGAAACACATGATGGTTCACAAAGGTCTATAACTCCAGTTCCATAGGATCTGAAGTTCTCCTCTGGCCCCTGTGGGTACTACCAACTCATGGATCATGTACATATATGCAGACAAAACACACACTTGAAATAAAAATATGTGTGTACACATATGTATATATTTGAATTTTTTAGCGCAAAGATAGTATTTTCATTCAGCTGTGAACAAGAGATTACCAGACAAAGTGATGTAAGAAAAGGAAAAATTCAAGTATTTACCATGGATACAGATAGTCAAGATAAAGGAAAAAAGAAGCATCGGCCAGATGTCTATGGGGGCGGGGGATGCAGAGTGGATACATCCATAGCCATGAAGCACGTGTGTGTGTGTGTGTGTGTGTGTGTGTGTGTGTGTGTTAGAGAGAGAGAAATAAAGAGAGCAGCTGCAGACCCTGATGGAAGGCAAGACAGCAGAAGAGGAGTCTCTCCTATTCTTTTGATAAAGTTTCCTGCTGAACCTAGAGTTACAATTGAAGACAGCAAGCTAAATGCTCCTCTTTTCTTTGCCCCACGGAGTGCTGGAGTATATTCCAAGACTGAATGATTTTACCTGACTGTTACACATTTAGACTCATGTCCTCCTGCTTGCTCAGCAAGTACTCTTACCTAGAGAGTCATCTGCCCAAGCTTCAAAGACCACATTAAGTTTAATAAAATTGTGGAAGGAAAGGAATAGAACACAACAAATATAAGCCACATTTGTGTGAAAGAATTTTAAAAAATGTACAAATCGGGTTTTTTTCACATTTATCTGTTGCATAACTTTTTTGGAGGAGACATAACCAAACATCACAGATAGAGAGAGCTTATTCACCACAGATAGAGAGAGCACACTAAAATATACAACTCGGCCCAGTCCAGTGACCCCCAGCCTTTTAGCAGTCAAAAAGCCCTTTTACAGAGGCTGCATAGCAGATAGTCTGCACCTCAGATATTTGCTTTATAAATAACAATGGTAACAAAATTAGCTATGAAATAACAACAAACATTTGTTTTTCTATAGTTGGGAGCCACCACAGCATGAGGAACTGTTTTTTTTTATTTTTATTTTTTTAATTTATTTATTTTTATCTCAATCACAGGTTAGGTACTTTGAATCCCAGGCGTAGCC
>CM053743.1:2205883-2264306 GCA_028658305.1 Pachyuromys duprasi
GGAAATTTCTCCAGGTAATAACTGGGTGTCCCTAGGGTTTTCCCACTTGATTTTCTCACCGTAGGAGTTCCGCTCACCTGGCACTCACAATGCTGGCGTTTTAGGTCCCAGAGTTCAGTCTCCTGGTCGCTGCGTTGTTTCTGCTCTCCTACTCCTCAGACACAGTGTTCTCTCGTGGCAGCCATCTTGGATCTCTGTACTTAATTTTTAAAGTTAAATTTTTAACTTACATCAACAATGTACTCACTTGATTTTAAATCTGTTATAGTCTCTTTCTCACTTAGAAATTATCTCATAACTAATAACAGGAAAAATAATATCATGTATATTCATATTATCAAACTGAGTCTTCCTCTCCTATATGCACTGCCAACTGGATGGCCAGGTAAATGAACCGCCTTCCAAATATCTTTCAATGCTGCTCAAACATCAGGCTGGGAACTTGCAGCGCAATAACCTTATAAGAGGCTCAGAAAGCAGTTCAAATCCAGTCTCTAAAGAAACATAACCTTGAACTTCTAAAACAATAGAGGATTCAGAACATGGCAGAAAAACAGTCCTCCATTTCAAACACTGTAAATTTTACATGTCATACCCCACAAGATTTCAACAATAGTTCAATGTTCTATGAGAAAAGCCTTCATCAATTACCATAAATTTTTCCCCACAGTGGCCTTTTGCCATATCTATGCTCATTGTTCATTAATATAGCTGTTTTCGACATAATGTCCAGGCTACCAGTAAAGCATGCTGCATAATATTCTATGAACCTAGTATAAAATGTTAACTCTTACAAACCACACTGGAAGTCAAAGCTTTTAATTTATGGTTTTTGTTCTCTACATGACTTTGATTTTAATGCTTCAGTTCAACCATATTGATATAATTTGCCACTTGCAACTGAAAGCCAAAAAAGAAATTTTATTCCTCTTCTTGGCCAACTAAAAGAGAAAACTCATGATTTTGTGTCTTTTGAATGCAAAGAAACATGATATGCTTTGTAAGAAAAAATGAGTTTATATATTGGGAAGCACTAGATTAAAAAATCTAAAAATCTGGGTGACCGAACTTATGCCATCACTAAGAACCTGCCTGGTAAAAATCTGCCAGGCCCAGGAGGTCCTGCAGAGACTGATACTCCAACTAAGGACCTTGCTTGGAGATGACCTAGACCCCTGCTCAGACGTAGCCCATGGCAGCTCAGTCTCAATGTGTGTTTCCTAGTAAGGGGAGCAGGGACTATTTCTGACAGAAACTCAATGGCAGGCTCTTTGATCACCTCCTCTTGTGGAGCAGCCTTACCAAGCCACAGAAGAAGAAAATGCAGCTAGTCCTGATGAGACCAGATAGGATTAGGTCAGATAGTAGGGAAGGAGGTCCTCCCCTATCAGTGGATTAGGGGAGGGGCATAGGGCTTGAAGAGGGAGGAAGGATGGGACTGGGAGAAGATAAGATGAGGAAGGGGGATACAGCTAGGATTCAAAGTAAATAAATTGTAATAAATAATAAAAAAAGAGCCTGCCTGGTGATTGGTTGTCTTATTTGTGCCCTTGTTGTTTTTATGTAAAATTTTACATAAATACCATTTTATGTAAAATCCTAGTTCTAGGCAGCAACATACATAAAAGATTTTGGAATATGTTTGGTAGGTACTATTGTACATTGCAAAAGATGTAGTCCATAACTAGCCATATTTTTATAACAAATAGCTCAAAGTCCATTGTATAGCTTCTTAAATAAATAAATCTGACAAAAGAAAGACCACAAATACATAAAAAAATACCAATAATACTGTAATTTCTTCTATTTGCTGTCATGTTAATTACTGTCAAAGAAACTAGCATCACTTTGGAGATGCCTCTTTGAACACGCCTATGAAATATTGTCTTGTTCTATTAATTAATGTAGAGCCATTTTGAGTAGTACCATTTCAGTCCAGAACCCTCGAGTATATAAATGAATGAAGGAAACTGAACATTGGCCTACATTCATTGTTGTCTGCTTCTTGACTATGCATGTGTGCAGGATAGTTTTATGTGAACTTAACACAAGCTAAAATCATGTGAGAGAGGAGAACCTTAATTTAAAAAATTGCCTCCAATAAGATAGGACTGTAGGCAACACTGGAAAACATTTTCTTAACTAGTGACTCATGGTGTATGCCCAATCCACTGTTTGTGGTCTATCCCTGGGCTGGTAGTCCTGATGGGAGTGAGGTATCCCAGAAGCAGAAAGACACACATGGTATATACTCACTTATAAGTGGATGCTACACATATAATGTAGGATAATCATACTAAAATCTGTACACCTGAAGAAGCTAAGCAAGAAGGAGGACCCTCAGTAAGATGATCAATCCTCATTCAGAAAGACAAATGGAATAGACCGGAGAAGATGGAGAAAACAGGAAACAGGAAAAGAGCCTACCACAGAGGGCCTCTGAAAGACTCTACCAAACAGGGTATTAAAGCAGATGCTGAGATTCATAGACAAACTTTGGGCAGAGTGTAGGGAATGTAATGAAAAAAGCAGGAGATAGAAAGACCTGGAGAGGACAGAAGCTCCACAAGGAGAGCAACAGAACTAAAAAAAATCTGGGTCCAGGGGTCTTTTCTGAAATTGGTACTCCAACCCAAGAATCATTCATGGAGATTACCTAGAACCCCTGCACAGATGTAGCCTATGGAAGCTCCTTCTCCAAGTGGGTACCCTAGTAAGGGGAACAGGGGCTATCTTTGACATGAACTCAGTGGCTGGTTCTTTGATGACTCCCCCTGATGAGGGAGCAGCCTTACCAGGCCACAGAGGAAGACAATGCAGCCAATCCTGATGAGGCCTGATAAGCTAGGGTCAGTTGGAAGGGGAAGAGGACCACTATTAGTCCACTGAGGAAGGGGGCATGGGAGAAGAAGGAGGGGGAGATTGGGAAAAGATGAGGGAGGGGCTTCAGCTGGGATACAAAGTGAGTAAGTTGTAATAAATAATAAACAAAAATGTAAAAAAAAATACAGGCATTAAGGCTGAGCAAGCCATGACAAGCAAGTCAGTAATCAGCATGCCTTTGTGGTTTCTGCATCAGCATGTTACCTACTGGTTGCTGCCCTGTTTGAGTTCTTGCCCTCACTGCTTTTGATGATGAACTGTTATGCGGAACTGTGAATGAAATAAAGCCTTTCCTCCTCAAGTTGCCTTTGGTAATGATGATTCATCACAGCAATAGTAACCCTAACTAATACAGGTAGCAAGGTGACCAACTGTTTTAGTTTCAAGTTCCTGTTGTCTTTATTCCTCAACACGATGGACTATACCGTGTACAGCATGAGCCAAGACAAAGTCTTCCTTTCTTAAGCTGCTTTGATCAGGGTATCTTGGCATAGCATCCGGAAAAGTTACATCATAGTTCTGTATATCTTTTTTTCGGGGAATAAAGTGATTAAAAAGCAAATTTTTATTAATATGAATGTGTTTAATTTCTGGGACAAGGTAGAGAGATATCTCAGTATGCACTTCTCTTCCAGTGCACCCAAGTTTCTTTCTGCACACCCTATTGTTTAGCTCTCCCTTCAGGGAGACCTGACACTGCTGGTCTCTAGAGACACCTGTAGCTCATGTACATACCCACACACAAACACATTTCCCTATGAGGACATTCCACCACATTTTTCTTGATATCTCAATCACATATTATATACATTCATAGCTACCAGTAAATATAACCATAATCAAACAATTATAAATATATTCAGCAAAAATAGATAAATATATATGTATATATATTCAGCATGAATATCTTTGTATCTGTTGTTTTCAAAATCAAATACATTGTACATATTTTCTTTCAGAAAAGGGAATGAGGCTACTAAGGAGTTTCTCTTCACTAAAATATGGACTATAAATATAGAAAAAATAAGAAAAAATTAAAAAACACAAAATAGAACAAAACTGAGATACTGCTAAAAGCTGAAATTTGGAGTTCGGATATAAGCATGGATTAAATCATTTCCAAAATACCAGTGATATCCAATATCATCAGATATTTTCAAAAGTTCAAATTTTAGTGTTTGTTTCTTAAAGTGATATTCAAGAGCATGTTGATGCTTCTTACGACAGCTATTATCTAAAACAAACACCATGGCTTCTGTGCTTCTGTATTCACACACAATAGTACACAATATATCAGACACAGACATATACATGCAAGAAAGTAGCACAGCATCAAAGGTACTCGAAACAGAATTCTGGATATTAATAGAGTCAACATATATCGTTAAGTAGATAAAAAGCATGGAATTTCTTAAGACAATTACTTAACCATAGATTTTAGGTCAGAGTCCATGGTAGGTTTAACATTTTAGAAAATTACGGTTACATTGCTAGTGTCTGACATGCTTATTCAGCATCTTATTGAACTGCTGTGAAGATCCAGGTTCACTGACCATTTTAGACTAAGAAAAGTGCAGAAAAAAGGTAGCCTGGATAATTAGTCTTCTCCACCTTAGTCACAGGTATGGGAGCGGTGGATGTTTCATAAGACAACAACAAGATCTATAGAGCAGTTAAGGACATTTAGGGTGAAAATGGCTTTTTGCAATTCAATGTTTTAATTTCATAGATGAAGTATGAATTAGAATTTGAATTACTGAAGGTCATGTAATAATGTAGTCCCAAAGCGTTTTCTAAAAGTTACATCAGCTGACTCGCTTGTTCAGTATGCTTTCTGGTCTGTGCTCCTATTTCCAATTAAGAAGATGCTTCAGGTACGAAAGGTATTGTTGCTGGCTCACTGCTGGGACAGCATGCTCTACACTTACCTAATACTCTGAGAAATAGGCTCAGTTGGATAAAAAAGGATTGCCACATTTGCATCTGCTGTTTGGGGTTTGGGAGACAAATTTCTCTCTAAGTTCAGAGGAATAAGATAATTTAGTAAAAGTGATACATCCAACTAAATGTAAATTTTAGTATGTCAGTTATCAGAAATAAAATAAGAAAATAGTAAACTTGATGGGAAAGATCTTGCTATGTATGTGTGTGTATGTGAGTATGTGTTTATGCATACCTTAATACTTACATGCACACGAAGGGAAGGCTAGAGGATAAACTGAGGTACCATCACAGGCACCTTCAATCTTGTTTTTGAGACAGGTCCTCTCACTTGCCTCAAGTCAGCAAAGAGATTAGGCCCGCAAGCCTCAGAGCACTGCCTGTTTATGCCTCGTTGGAGGTACTACATGCATATGCCACCTTTTTTCCCTGGGTTCTGAAGAACCTAGTCATGTCTTTATGCGTACAAACTATCATTTTCCTCACGGAAATGTGAGCCCTACCCAGAAATATGTTTGTGATTATCTTTTTATTTTAAGAAAAAAAAAACTCATTCTAGAACAATGTTAAAAGTCAATGAAAGTATTCAGAGAACTTGAAAACAGGTCTAGGAGGCATGTGTCATGACCAAAACAAACAAACAAAAACAAAAACAAAAACAAAAACTAAAAACACAAAAAACAAAACAAACTAAAAGCCTAAAAACAAACAAAGAAAAACAAACAACAACAAAATGCTAAAACAAAACCAAACAAACAGAAATTAACACCTCCCAGTCTTCAGAATATTCGAAAATGGTCATATGCCCCGTTAGTGGAGCTGTAGGGAAAGTAATCATATTAGAAAGTTTTAGACTCTATTATTTTTTCCATGTATTTGCAACTATGATCTACAACTTCCATCTGTATAGGAAAGGCAGTGTCTTTCTGTAGAAGAGTTTTTATTCCAATGCAGTCAAATAGAAGGCTGCACCTGATTTGCGTTGACCTACTAGATGTAATACAATTATAGGTATTTTAGCTCATCGGCAGCATTTAAAATTGTCACCCACTTGTGCCAACAGCCTTGAACTTTCATGCTAACTTCATTCTAAATTTTAGGAAAGACACACAGGGTATATACTCACTTACAAGTGGATATTAGATATATAATATAGGATAAACATACTAAAATCTGTACTCGTAAAGAAACTAATCAAGAAGGAGGACTCTGGCTAAGATGCCCAATTCCTATTCAGAAAGGCAAAGAGGATGGACATCAGAAGAGGAAGAAGACAGGGAACAGGACAGGAGCCTGCCACAGAGGGCCTCTGAAAGGTTCTTCCCTGCAGAATATCAGAGCAGATGCTGAGACTTCTAGCCAAACTTTGGGCAGAGTGCAGGGAATCTTATGTAAGAAGGTAAAGATAGTAAGATCTGGAGAGGACGGGATCTCCACAAGGAGATCAACAGAACAAAAATATCTGGGCACAGGGGTCTTTCCTGTGACTGATACTCCAACCAAGGACCATTCATGGAGATAACCTACAACCGCTGCACCGATTTAGCCCATGGCAGTTCAGTGTCCAAGTGGGTTCCATAGTAACGGGAACAGGGACTGTCTCTGATATGAACTGATTGGCCTACTCTTTGGTCACCTCCCCCTGAGGGGAGAACAGCCTTACCAGGCCACAGAGGAAGAAAATGCAGCCACTCCTGATGAGACCTGATAGACTAGGATCAGAAGGAGGAGAGGAGGACTGCCCCTATCAGTGGACTTGGGTTGGGAAATGGGTGGAAAAGGGGAAGAAGGGTAGGGTGGGGAAAGGAGGAAGGAGGAAGCTTCAGGGAGGATACAACATGAATAGACTGTAAATAATAATAAAAAAAGATATTGTTTATGATCAGCACTTATACTATTTTTCATTGTGTAAAAAAAAAAGACTCACAAATGAGCCAAAGTGAACACACACTGAGATCAAGAAATCAGAAATGACTGTGGAAACCACAAAGAGGTTATTGTTGTTTCAATGCCTTTTACTATAACATATCTGAAACATGTAATAGGAGTAGCCACTGAACAGTGGTTCTTGAGGACACTTTGGCAATAGGTGGCAGGTGGTTTAAAATTTAGTTAAGGCTATTGACTTGCAACTGCTTCATATGAGTTTATGTGCTAAGAGTCTCTTTACAGTATGTCCTTTAATAGTGAAAACTGGAAGCAAGCCAAAGCCTTATTAAACAAATCCAAGTTAGGTAGTATTATGGAGACATTAAAAGTAGGTTGAAATGGAATATTTTAGTGGGGGCTGATAACAATCACAGTATAATGTGAGTTAAAAAAAGTAGTTAAGAAATTTGAAAATTGAATATGGCACCTGAGTTTGCTTTTGCTGTTTGTGTGTATACGGTTTCAGAGCATAGTACTCTGAATTGGATAAGCAATGTGGATACCCATTCCCGTCATTGATTGCCTTGGTTCTTTGTCTATATGTGAGATACCATGAAAATTTTCTCCTCCCATGGACTCTTCAAATACTGTGTACATATACATATATTCAGAAATAAAGAACATATGTATACACAGAAAAAAGGCTATAAAATTGAAAGTGTTAGGATATCTGAAGAGATTAAGGAAGGCATTTAGAAGGGCTTGGAGGAAAGAAATGGAGAAGGAGAAGTGATGTAATTCTATTTCAATTAAAGTTGTAAGAGTAAAAATAGAACATTAATATCTGTAGGAAAATAAAAAGGAAATGGTACCTGACTTGTAATATACACAAATATCCATAAAATTGAAAATGGTATTCAAAACGTTTTTGAGATGTCTGTGATAAATGTATATATATTGTGCTTTAAATATATCTAGGTTTCTAAAGTGAGAGTGTGTGTGCTGATTTTAGTGTGCAAAAGCTTCCATATTTGCCAGGAAGAATGAAACCTCACAGGAGGCATACAAATCTGGAGACACCATATGTAGAACACACTTCTATCTGTTATTTCATCAGTACAAGCTTACTGTTTTCATATTAGACCACTGTGATTGTATGCCTTAATACTCACTACTGGAATTTCAACAAGACTGAAATCTGCTCATCACCTTCCTACAAAATCATATGAAAGCCAGATTGGAGATATGGTCTATTTTATCTCATAATTCTTTTTTCTAACATCTATTTATTCTAAAATTATCTAGCCAGTTCTCCTTAGATTTTAAGGACAAAGATACTCACAGGAGATTCAACATTAAAGAGGAAAAAAATAATTCCTTCTCTTTCTGAGTTTTCTAAAATATCAGCAGTGCCATAAACCCTCTTTTCTTCATACCAACGTATTTGATCTTCAAAGTATCACTGCAGTTGTCATGATGATATTTTAACTGTATATTTCTTGAGAATGTCATACACACAACTACATCACTCTCGCCTTGCTCCCCCTGAAACTCATCCTTGCTCCCTCATACCAAATTCAGGTTCTCTCCTTTAGTTATTGCTACATCTGTGTATGTGTGAAATAACATACTGACTCCCTTTAGTGTTGCTCATATGTATATGCATCCAGGGATGGCTACTTGTAATTAGAGAAACTATGTAAGAGTTCTAAGTTCTTAGTAAAAAAAGAAATTTGTGTGTGCTTATTTTGTTGTTTACTGATTTGATTAGTTGACTGATTTGAAGCAAGTTTCCTCCTGTATCAGAGGCTGGTCCCAAGCTCTCTGTGTCACCAAGCATAACTCTAAACTTCTCATCCTCCTGCCTCTACTTTTTTCCTAGCAGGGGAGTTGTAAGTGTGGGCCACTATGCCTGTTTACAGGATTCTAGGGATAGAATTCTGGCCTTTATACAAGCTAGGCAACAGTTGCACCAGGTAAGCTACAAACCCAGTCCTTGTAGATTTAAATACCCATTGTATCAATGCCCCCCCCCTTTTTCTTGTGTTATGCAGCATTTATTTAAGAACAGACAAGAAGTGTACTTGGGTTTTTAAGTATAATTTGCTGAAGATGCATAAATTTTTGAACCCTCATAATGTTTGACATTTATTATCTTTCAACTTTTCCTTTATAAATAATGCTGTAATGAACATCCTTCTGCAACTATGTGCATGCATGTGGGTATTTCTGTTTCCTGAGTGACTGGGTTTGCATATCCATCTTCCTTCTTAGTGTGTGCTTAGCAGACTTGACTTCATCATCAAGAACATCCCTATATTATCTCTCTTAGAAGGCACTTGCCGTCTGTGCATTTCAACCTAACATTCAATTAATGAGTACACTTTCAGAACTTTTTAAATATTTGTAATGTAAGGTATCAACTATCGCAGCCCGGTGGCTTAGAAGCCAGAAAGGAATTTTTCAAATTTCTGAAAGCTACAGGTCCAAGACTGTGGGCTCAACAGATATGATTTCTTCCAAGGATGCTCTACCTCATTTGTCCACAACTTTGTTTTCATATTTTCTTCCTTTAATGTATAGCTTCCTTTTCTTACTGTCTTCTAATCATCCCTTTTGTAAAAATATCATTCCTATAAATGAAGAGTTACTGGACTTTATCTTACCTCTTCAAAAGTCGTGAAACCAAAATCAAGCCAAGTTTGAAGTAGAAATGATGAGGATTATACATATGCTTGTAATTCAAATGTTATTTGAGGAAATTTGGCTTTTACCTCAAATATTCTCATTATCTTTTTGATGGACTTTATTAACTGGTATTTACCATTAAATAGAGTATAAAAACAAAACTTTACACTATTATCAAACCATTTGCAATCCAGTATCTGTTGAGCCAAATAGAAGGTATCCATAAAAGTCAGTTCATAGTTACAGCTTTTGTTATTATTATAAGATCACATGGAAGCATACGTCCTTGAAATCAAGCTACTTACTGGAATTTCTGAGGGCTCCACATGTCTGGAACAATGTTTTAGGGGGGAAAAACCCTTTTTAAGTAAGTCTCAAAATTGCCCATTTCCATTTGTTCTTTTTAGAAAATCTAAAATGTCCAAGCTATTATAATAATAATGTTCATGCTATTGAGGTGTGAGAGAGGAAGGCATTAATTGTTGGGGGGAAATCAGGAGAGCAAGTTGTCCTGGAATCTTGCCCAGGTGCAAGGGTGGCTACAAAGAGCTTCACCGTGGTGGCTCTAAGGAAAGGTCAGCCCCTGCGCTTAGAACCAGGTTCCTCATAGTTCATGCTTTAATTTAAACTAAGAAAATAATAGAACTCTATTTTAAATGATTACAGATTAAACAATTCACCTACCATCTGATTTCATCTGTAAATTTGCTCAGCAAATCCTTTCTCCATAAAGGGAAGAAAAGAAATTTCCTAACCAGCACCGATTTGAATGAGGACTTACGCAGCTGTGCTTAAAAGACTCCGGGATTCCAGGCTTTGCTAATTTCAGTTTACTTTGTGACCTTGAGTAATCATTTCACTGCTTCTGCGCTTGTAAAACAAGATGGGGCAGTTCCTTTTGTCTCTGGAAAAAGGAAGGAAAACCTTGGCTTCAGCATGAACCGGATAAAATGCAAATTCTCAGGCTGACTCTAGACTTCCTGCTCCACAAACCCTGGATGACATACAGCAATCTGTGGTTTACAGTCTTCCAGGAGATTGTGACGCCAAAGCTGACAATCTAAGTGACTAGAGAAATCAGAAGTTTCTTAGACCCTGTTATCTGGGAAATGGTGTGATCCTAAGGTCTTTGAATTAAGGGGGGAAAGGGGAAAAGGGAGAAGAAAAAACAACAAAACACCTCACCCCGTGGAGTTTAGTGGGAAGAAGAGCTGCCTTGGATAAGCTGTTCGGAAAATGAATCCCCTCCTTCGAGGAAGAAGCTTTCCCTAACTAATGACTACAGATCCCATGAGGAGAGAATCCTGGGGATATGTTTCTCTGGCCACCTGGAAAGGAAGCAGGGCAGTATGAAAGGATTCTCCCCTGGTGCTTAGGGGTGGGTTTGGCAAGCTGGTAAAGTCTTCATCAGGAACAGCTTGGCATGCATCATGCTGCATGTTACAGACAGAAATGATCTGTGATTTTGGCATTAGGAATAGGGTTCCCAACGACATGAAAACCCCTATAAGCTACTTCCTTTCTTTTTTTAAACCTGTCTTCTATGAGTGAGGAAATGGACAAGCCATGTGATGGTTAAAGCAAGGCCAGACCAAGGAAATTGAAAGTTCCAGAGTTACCTTGGCTATGAGGTATTTTTTTTTCTTGTCACACATACTCCTGTGGGACTCACTTTTTTTTTTTTCTTCCAGAAAACAAATTCATTCTAACCCCAGTGGAACCTGCTTAGATGCAGTGGCAGTGTGGGTGTGGGTGGCAGCTGAGGTACTGGCGCTGGGCAGGAGGTAGAGGCAGAAAGGAATTCTATCGCCATCTAGTGGTTCTGGAAAAAAGGCTCGCTTCATCCTCACCATAGCTGAAAATGGATAGCACTGAAGCATCATGCTTAAAAGTAAGCTTTTAATTTGGTTTAATTGCTGTTCCCCAAGGATTTAGCTGACCTCCTAAGCTCCCCATCATGGCTGAGCACAAAGTGACAACCTTGAGAGTAATGAAAGAGATTAGTGGACAGGAGGCTGCTACTGGATCAAAGAATCTTGAATGCATTAATTCATTTTAATTCAAATGAACTCTACACTTTGCATGTGGAATAGCTCTTTCCATCCTCAAATTAACCCTCAGTGGCACCTATGGGAAGGTCGTTCAGTGGATGCAAAACTGAAGACCAGAAGGACATGACCAAAGGTTATAGAGCAAATGACAAGGAAAACACAGCAGCCCTCAAACTGCTTTGTCCCAAAATGCCACATCTATGTTCTCACATCCGAATTCTAAACAACTGGGAAATACAGCATGTGAGACAAGCAAGTCCATCCCTTCACTGAGCACCAACAGAATCCTCCTAGGATTTCACAGTTTTAAGATGCCAAATTACAACCCTCTCTGCTTTTTACCATGAGGGAATAAAAGGGGAAGTTGTTCTTTTCCTTGCAGAGTTAGCATATTAAACAGGCACTTAGGTATCAAACACAAGTGCTAGAAAGAAAATATCAATATCATGCTATGGAATGGCCAGCTGGGTGGACTGGAAAGACTGAACAAACTTAAATTTCACAAGAAACAAGGAAAGAAGTATGTCATGAATCTGGGTAAGTTCAAGGAGCCCAGCTTTTATGTGTGTCCTGGGGAGCACTGTAGCCTTTTTCATTTTGATGCATCCACTGAGTTCCCGCACACAATCTCAAAAAGCAAATTGTTATTTTTTTTTTCTCTTGAAACTAGCTGTTCCATTACAGACCCACAGAAAAATGACAGAGGTCTTTAGCCACCAGCAAACTCCAAGTCAGTCGATCTATGCTTACCTCCTTATTCTTTCCAGGTAATTTCGGTGTTACCTACTCCCACTGTCCTGATGCCAAAGTCCTCTAACAGTCAGCCAAGTCCACTGATGCCTCTGTGAATGTGTGGAGGACAAACACATCCTGGGGGGACTGTAAAGTCCTTTAAAGTCTATTTGAATGGTGACTCTCACTTTCTAAGGCCTTAGTGCCTGCTCCAAACTATTTCTCTAACACACCATGCATTTTCCTTCTTTTCTTGTTTTTTCTTCATATTCGTAATATTCTAAAACTATTGACCATATTTGATGTCACTTATTTATTTTTCCATTGGGAATTTGGATTAGAATAGAGAGGGAGTGTTTCTGATATAGTTCCAGTAAGCAGACTTAGGGCAGGTCATACACTCAGTATATACTTTCTCCTGGTTACCTGGAATCAGGACAGGAGTATATCAGAATAAACATTCAGTTGATACCGTTGGAATGTTTGCTGTCATTTCAATTAAGGAAGAGGTAAAACGAAGTCTGGATGAGAAAAGAGAGCCATTTCCATAAAC
Organism: Pachyuromys duprasi; assembly: GCA_028658305.1. Lineage (NCBI taxonomy): Eukaryota > Metazoa > Chordata > Mammalia > Rodentia > Muridae > Pachyuromys > Pachyuromys duprasi. The sequence goes on from CM053743.1 coordinate 2,218,601, forward strand.
AGTGTTAGATGAGCAAACTGGACAATGACATGACAATGACCTTCACAGCACAAAAAATAGGATGGATTGCAAAGAAAATATTTTTAAAACTCTATGGAATGTATCTTTAATATTATTTGGTGAAACTCTTTGACTGGGACACCAAATGCTCCAAAAAGAAAATTCAATTAGAGAAGTTGACCTATGCTTAAACTGAGACTGGGGCAGTGAAAGATACAGCATTAAAAAAAAAAGATTCCCAGGTTCAAAGAGACACAGTGTATGAGGCATTCAGTTCCAGAATGAATCAGAGCTGCTGTAGAACTATATCAAAACCAGAAAGGCCAACAGAAAAAAGGTCAGAAAGAATTAAAAGGGGAATTAATGGAACATATACAAAAAATACATAAATAATACCGTGTTCAAGAGTATCACTTATCAAAGTGATGTAAAATAAATGACATGTGGACACATACATGTACATTATCCACAATGAAGAACACCCACACGACCCGTCACTACTGTACTGTTTGAGAGAGTTCAGCATTACATTCTGAAACCCTTCATAAATGCATGTACCTATAACCCTCCAATTCTGCTGTTGACTTTGAATCTAAACATGTTGTAGATGTACATACTGACAGACAAGTATAAGAATGCTCTCAGGATTTCTGTTAGTAACAGAAGTTTGCCCTGCCGTAATTTCTATTAGAATTAACTACAGTCCTATTAGTAGCCTATTTTTTTAAAAAAGCAAAGTACTCACCAAAGAGTAGAATTAATAAGTTTTGACACATGTGCAAAAGATATTTAGGAATGAAAAATAATTATGAAGATATTGGACAACCTGGAAAAAGTCTATGAGGCAAATAAGTAATGCAATCAATAGAACATGACAGATATCATTGCTTTGATTTTGGGAGGAAAAAGGCAAATGAAATAAAAATTTGATAGTACTAAAATTAATTGGAATAGAGCGTAGAAACAGGCCTGGGAGTTAATATCAGATTATTTTATGCTAATAGCACTGTCTTTCCTCCTTACCTGTTAGTAACTATCTTTATGAAATGTCATCATCTGTGCTTCTCTAAATGTAAATAAAGATCATTTAAAAAATAAAATATTTATTTGTCAGATGATGAAGAAAAAGAAGAGGAAAGGTGTAGAAAAAAGATCTCAGTGAAAGAAAAATAAACTAAATAATTCATGTGGCTTGTGTGTGTATGTGTGTGTTCCTCTGTATGTGAGTCATTAGAATTTCTCCACCCGATGTTGTGAGACAGGATATCTCACTGACCCTGGAGCTTACAGTCCACTAGAGTCCCTGGTCACTGAGCTCCTGGACTATGCTATCTGCCACTACAGAAACAGAAGCATCTATACCACAATTAGCTTTTTATGTAGTCAGTTCTGAATTCAGGCAGGTCCTCATGCTTTCATTAACAGCACTTTTCTTATTAAGCCATTTCTCTAGCCGTAGCCTTTGCTATTTGTCATCAGACTTTAGGAATTTCCATCATCTCACTCTGGACTTTGGGCCATCAACTGTATCTGATCCTTCTTTGAATTCAGTCCTACAATTTCTGGATATTTGTATCTACTATGTAAACCTCCTTTCCTTGACTCTTCAACTTCTGTTTTAGCAGAAATAATTGACGCATCATATTTTTCAAAAAATTTAAATTGTTTTATATTATATTTATTTATTTATTCATTTTTACATCCTGGTCACAGCCCCCGCCCTTTCCTACCCCCTTCCTGATCTCACTCTCTCTCTCTGTCCCTGTTTCTCCTATACCTTCTCCCCTACTCCTCAGAAAAGGGGAGCTCCCCTACTCACTTACCCCAGCATATCAGGTCACATCAGGACTGAATACATCCTCTTTGTCTGTGGCCTGGTGCAGGGAAAAGTGATAAAAAAGCAGGCAACAGAGTCCATGTCAGAGTCAGCCCCTATTCTGTTTACTAGGGCACCCACATAAGGACCCAGCTGCCCATCAGCTATATATGTGTAGTAGGCCTAGGTTAAGTCGATGCATGGTCCTTGAAACCATGTTTTTGTCTCCATAGGTCTCTGTGCTTGTGCACTCCTTTAATCCCAGCATTTGGGAGACAGAGGCAGGCGGATCTTTGAGTATGAAGCCAGCCTGGTCTAAAAATTGAGTCCAAGACACCCAAGGCTACAAAGAGAAACCTTGTCGGAAAACAAACAAAAAGATTCCTCGTTTTAAACCACTTCCCTTTCTAATATTTTGTAAAGAAGCCGAGGATATATGCTAAGTGCTAAACCTATAACTTGTGTAGATAAACTGTCAGACTCTTACTGGTGAATAGTCTAGAGACAGCCACACAGTCCAGATCACCCATGGAATTTTATAAAACTGGAATTAATCCAGTCTGAAATAACAAAAAGTAATTAAAAAAAAAGAAGTAAACCTACTAGAAATCCAAGTCACTTAGTATATCTTTCTCTACTACCTCCTCCCCTTCCTGACCTTAAAACCTCTACAAGTCTTAAGAACTTATAACTATAAGCTGAGGATTATACAAGCATGCTCAAAATTCTACCTTGATTAGGTTATGATATTCTAAATTAGTGTCACCTAGTTCTTAATATTATCAGAATTGCCTGGGGAGCTTGTTAAAAATATGTTCTTCGAACTTTATCCTCCATCTACAGATTGAGGAACCCTGATCATATTAGCAACTCTCCTAAGTCATACAAGTAGCAGGACATGAAATTAAAACTTTTTTTATTAATCAATTCATAGGGCCTTTCCTCCTCTCCTCCCAGTCCCGCCCTCCCTTCTGCATCCCCTCTCCTCTATTCCTCAGAATAGTGTACACCCCCCAAGACACGCCAGCTCATCTATTCACATGAGGACTGAACTTATCTTCCTCCCCCTGTGGCCTGGTAGGGAGGTTCCAGCAGGGTGAAATGATCAAAAAGCAGGCAACATAGTCCCTTTCTGAGATATCTCCTACTCCTTTAGCTAGTGGGACAACACGAAGCCTAAGATGTCCATTGGGTTTATCTTCCTGGGGTCTATGCACTGCAGTATGTCTATCCTGTACTACATGACTAAAATCCGCTTGTAAGTGAGTATGTACCATGTGTGTCTTTCTGGGTCTGGATTACCTCACTCAGGATGATCTTTTCTATTTTCATCCATTTGCCTGCAAACTTCCTTGTTTGTAATGGCTGTGTGGTATTCCACTGTGTAAATGTACCACAGTTTCTTTATATATTCTTCAGTTGACAGATATCTAGGTTATTCCCAGTTTCTGGTTATTATGAGTAAAGCTGCTATGAACATGGTTGAGCAAATGTCCTTGTTGTATGGTGGGACATCTTTTTGATGTATGCTCAGAAACAGTAAAGGATCTTGAGGTATGGCTATTCCCAGTTTCCTGACAAAGCGCCAGATTGATTTCCAAAGTGGTTGTAGAAGTTTGCACTCCCACCAAAAATGTAGGACTGTTCCCCTTCCTCCACATCTTCCCAGCATGTGCTGTCATTTGAGTTTTTGATCTTATCTATTCTGAGAGGTGTAAGATGGAATCTCAGAGTCGTTTTGACTAAGGACACTGAGCATTTTTTCTTTTCTTTTCTTTTTAAATTTAATTTTATTTTATATAATTCATTCAATTTAGATCCTGATTGTAGCCCCCTCCCTCTTCTCCTCCAGGGCTCCCAGCCCCTCCCTCTTCCCCTCTATTTCCCTTACCTATTTCTCAGACAGGAGAGCCATCTTTTTCTACCATCTGACCCTAGCCTATCAAGTCTCATTAGGACAACTTGCATCCTCTTCCTCTGTGGTCTGACAAAGCTCCACCACCAGGGGGAAGAGATCAAAGAACAGGCAACAGAGTCCATATCAGAGACAGCCCCTGCTCCCATTAGTAAGGAATCCACGTAAAGACTGAGCTACCTATTGGCTACATGTGAGCAAGGGGTCTCTAACAGATGTCATGAATCAAATGGACCTAACAGAAATCTACAGAACTCCCCCCCCCAACTAAAAAGAACATACCTTTTTCTCAGCACCTCATGGAACTTTCTCCAAAATTGACCATATAGTAGATAACAAAGCAAGCATCAACAGACACAAGAAGATTGAAATAATCCCTTGTATCCTATCAGACCATGTCAGACTAAAGCTAGACCCCAAGAGCAACAGAAATAACAAAAAGCCTATATACTCATGGAAACTGAACAACTCCTCATTCATGATCCCTGGGTCAGGGAAGAAATAAAGAAAGAAATTAAGGACTTCCTAAAATTCCTAAGTTGAAAGCACAACATACCCAAACTTACAGGACAATGAAAGCAGTGCTAAGAGGAAAGTCAATAGCACTAAGTGCCTTCATAAAGAGATTGTAGATATTCCTTAAAAGCAATTTAATGGCACACCTGGGAGTAAAAACAAAATAAAACAAAACAACAAAACCATGGGTAGACATACCCAAGAGGAACAGACTGCTGGAAATAATGAAACTCAGGGCTCAAATCAATAAATTAGAAACAAAGAACATTTCTTTAAGTGTTTCTCCACCATTCTAGATTCCTCTGTTGAGAATTCTGTTTAGCTCTGTATCCCATTTTTTTATTTGCTTTGTTGGTGTTTAATTTCATGAGTTCTCTATATATTCTGGATATTAGCCCTTTGTCAGATGTAGGATTGGTGAAGATCTTTTCCCAATCTGTAGACTGTCATTTCATTCTCTTAATAGTGTCCTTGGCTATACAGAAGGTTTTCAGTTTCAAGAGGTTGTAGGTATAATGCTCTTGTTAAATATGTACAATTTACTCTTGTTCATTCAAATGCTAGTCTTTCTACCCAACTATCTGGTCTCAGTCTTGACACTGTATTGTGATGATTATTCTAAACATCAACTGTCTCAAGTTTGTGTAAACATGACACCATTTATTCTCTGTATTTTCAATAAAACAACCAGCCAATCCTGTGCAATGGAAACAATAGGGTTGGGCATCCTGGTCCAGAGGGGAGAAGAAAGAAGTGAGTGGGAGGAGTCAGAGAGGAGAGTTCACAGAAGAGGATTTGGAACAGGGAGAAGAGATGAACAGGACCTAAGATATGACTAAAAGAAGTATAATGTGAAAAATATGAATGGGAGGAAACTAGGTGGGCTTGGAGGTTTAGGATGGAGTAATCATTGCCCAGCCTTGTGCTCTAGGTTAATTAAATAAATCCTACTCTCTGTGTGGTGTTTTGGGTATACAGCTGATTTAGGAATAACTGATGTTTAACTAAAAGATAAATCAATATTAAACTTTAATAATCAACAACAAATGGTGTACCAGCGTGGGACAAAATTTACAGCAATCTAGCAAGAAAGAAAAACTATAGAGCAGTTTTTTTTAGTTCTGCCCCTTAAAAACAAAGGAAAGGCAGTTCCTAAACTAGGAGCTCACAGATTCCTGATTAGACAGACCCCCTGCTGAGCACCAAAGCCTCCAGCAGGTAGTAGAAAAACAAAAATTGATACATACAAATCCCAGACAGGCAGTTTCTTTAGGTAGAGGGGGAAAAAGTGACAAGGAAGCTTCTCAAGGCCAGACTTTGCCAGCCAAGAAAGAAAGCAAAATCCCTTTCAGAAGGGGCTCTTGCTGGTCTTAGGAACAAACATTTTTGGACCCAGTAACTTCTCAGAGTGAGGAATGGGTCAGGATACAGTGAGGGAGGCAGAAAAGAAATACCTCTCCCTGGACTCAGGAGCCAGAAATAGAGAAGCCTCAAGCATCTGAACTGGTAAAGTCTGAAAGGGAAGCTGGGTCTAAGAAAGTACAGTCCTTAGGAAAAAGTTTTGAGATTAATTTTCTCTGTTGAAAATGGAGAAAGGCACAATGACATAGTGCTTCTGGATACCATTTGAATTTGTTTCTCTTAGTATACAAATAATATTTTCAGTGAAAATTTCAGTTATATATATATATATATTCTTTGGGAGAGATCAGCATAAGACAGACTTGGAGACAGAAGAGATTGAGAAAATAGATGCTAAATTAAAGGCCATAGAACAGAGCGGGGGGGGGGGCGGTGATCCTTGAATCGAAATAGAAAGCCTTCAGAGCAAGCCAGTCTAGTACTTACAATAACACCAAAAGAGGTGGTTCTAGGTGAGAAAAGTTCATAGAGGCTTGAAGATATTGCAACATATCGCCTATTGAAATGCTGGAGAGAAAGTCTTCAGCTAAGGACCAACTTGATCAGACTGTATATTGTACATGTGTTTTTTTAATTTTTATTACACTTTATTCACTTTACATCCCCCCATAAACCCCTCTCTCCTCCCCTTCCAATCTCACCCTCCCTTCCTCTTCTCCACACATGCCCCTCCTCAAGTCCACTGATAGGGGAGGTCTTCCTTTCCTTCCTTCTGATCCTAGTCTATCAGCTCTCATCAGAAGTGGTTGCATTGTCTTCCCCTGTGGCCTGGTAAGGCTACTCCCACATCAGGGTGAGGTGATCAAAGAGCAGGCCAATCAGTTCATGTCAGAGGCAGTCCCTGTTTCCATGATTATGGAACCCACTTGGATACTGAACTGTCATGGGCTACATCTGTGCAGGGGCTCTAGGTTTTCTCCATGCATGGTACTTGGTTGGAGTATCAGTCTCAGGAAAGACACCTGTGTTCAGATTATTTGGTTCTGTTGCTCTCCTTGTGGAACTCCTGTCCTCTCCCTATCTTACTATTTCCCACATCTTTGATAAGATTCCATGCACTCTGCCAAACAGTTGGCTATAAGTCTCAGCATCAGCTTTGATACTGTGCAGGGCAGAGCCTTTCAGGGGCCCTCTGTGACAGTCTCCTAGCTTGTTTCCTGTTTTCTTCTTCTGATGTCAATCTGCTTTGGCTTTCTGGCTGAGGATTGAGCATTTTAGCCAGAGTCCTGCCTCTTGATTAGTTTCTTTAGGTGTACAGATTTTAGTAGGTTTAGCCTATATGTCTATATGAGTGAATATATACCATGTGTGTCTTTCTGCTTCTGGGATAGCTCACTCAGCATGATCCTTTCCAGTTCCCACCATTTACCTGCAAATTTCACGCTATCCTTGTATGTGTGTTCTTAAGGCTCAATCACTGGATAAAGTAGAAATGCAGATCCTGTTTAGTGTTGTCTTGGAACAAGATCATACAGTGGCTGGTGCGGTCCATTTTACAGAGTTTGGAGAACTGAAATACATGCACCATGCCATAGATTCATATTGAGAATTCCACTGGGCTTTTGCCTTAAATTCTGGAGAACATCATCCTAAGGTTACACATTTGTTAGAGATGATGAATGTTTTGAAGATGCCCTTGAAAATTGGGGCTGGTGGTGCTTCAGCACGCATATCCATTGGAACTCAACAATAATTTAGACATTATGACATGAAACCTGTTACAGATATAACTTATAATCCTATAGGTCAAATAATTATGAAAATAATAGTAATTTTAAAAAGATGGTCATAAAACACCTGGGAAATCCCCAAAATATATTAAATAATGATTTACCAATTTTAAAGTGTTTAAATGAGATAAGTAGCCCATCTGCTAAGACACAGTGGGATTTAGAAAGGACTGCTGAATTAGAGCAACATATAAAGGTCCTAATTCCAAAATGGAGAACAGGGAATATGTTAAACTGGAAAAGAGGTTTTGCGTATGTTCATACTGGAGAAGAGAAATTCTTGGTTCCATCAAAAGTAATAAAAATCAGAAATGACAGAGGGAGACCACCTGAAGATTCTGGCCACACAAAAGAAAAGAGAAATCAAGAACACTAAACAGAATGGGTAACATAAATTGATGATTCCTTCACATGGGAAAAACTCTAAAACTGACTGAGGCTTAAATTATCTCCAGCCAAAACTTCAACAGTACATTGCCAATAAATCCTTGGCTAAAATATCCTTAATTTTTTATGCCATTGTTTTAATTGGCATAGATAAAATTGGTTTGTAGTTTAGTTTCATCCTGAACATCTCATACATTTATAATTTTAGGACTGTATAATGCTTGTGGGAAATTATGTTTGCAGAACAAAAGGACTGGACACCAGAGACCTGGATCAAACCTGACAAAATTCAACCTTCCAGCATGCTGAGACATTGACACGTCTGTTCCAGTATCATGCATGTTCCAGCATTCTGCTTGTTAATGACTCAACTGCTTCAATTGCTGTTTCTCATAAGAGCCTGCTCCTAAGAGAGCTTTGAAGAGAGCTACTAATCTCAATTGTTCCAGCATTGTAGATTGCTACTAACAGGATTTCCATTAAGCCTGAAATTTCTCAACAGTCAATGACTGGACCACAAATGTTAATGCTTGCTTAATTAACCATTTTTCCCAATTTCCTTTGGGACCCTTAATAGGATTTGTGTGTCCAAAAAGTCAGCTGGAAAAAAGTTCATGAGAACAACTTCCAATTTCCTTTAAAGGGGGTTGGGTAGGTTTTTACTTGTTTTCTGTGGCTATGAATGTTTATTGTCATTGGAAGATGGTTATAATTTATTTTTAATGTAATTTCTTTATTTGTATATCAATCACAGGTTAGGTACATTGCATGCCAGGCATAGCCCCCTTCATCGTTCCCTCCCACTCTCCCCATCCATCCCTTATCTCCTCCCTGCCCCCTCTAAGTCCACTGACTGGGGAGGACCTCCTCCCCTTCCATCCCACCCCAGATCATCTTGTCTCCTCAGGGCTGGCTGCAATGTCGTCCCCTGGGATCTAGTCAGGCTGTTACTCCCTGGCGTATATGGGGGATGGTCAAAGAGCCAACCATTGAGTTCATGACTGAAACAGTCCCTGTTCCCCTTACTAGGGTCTTCAGTTGACACAGAGCTACCATGGGCCACATCTGAGTGGTAATTCTAGGCCATATCCATACATGGCCCTTGGTTGGAGAAACTGTCTCGTCAAAGACCACTGTCCCCTGCTCAGTTTCGTCTTTGTGGAACTCTTGTTCTCCACAAGTCTTACTAACTTACCCTATTTTTATTATTACTTCCTGCCCTCTGCCAAAGGCTTGATTGTGAGTCTTAATATCAGCTTTGATACATTGCTATATTGATTCTTTCAGAGGTCCTCATTGTTATCCTCTTGTCCTGTTGCTTGTTTTATCCTCCATTCAATGTCCATCCTATTTGTTAATCTAAACGAGCATTGATGATACCAACCTGGGTCCTCCTTCTTGTATATCTTCCCTAGGTGTGTATCCCCTTGATCTCCTTTAGTTGCCTTATTGCTCTAGCTAGGACTTCAAGTACTATGTTGAAGAGATATGGCGACAATGGGCAGCCTTGTCTAGTCCCTGATTTCAGTGGGATTGATTTGAGTTTCTCTCCATTGAGTTTGATGTTAGCTATAGGCTCGCTGTATATTGCCTTTATTATGTATAGGTATGTGCCTTGAATCCTTAATCTCTCCAAGTCTTTAAATGTGAATGGGTATTGGATTTTGTCAAATGCTTTTTCAGCATCTAGGGAGATGATCATGTGGTTTTTCTCCTTCAGTTTGTTTATATGGTGGATCACATTGTGGATTTGTGTATATTGAACCTCCCTTGCATGCCTGGGATGAAGCCTACTTGGTCATGGTGTATGATATATTTTATGTGCTCTTGGATTCGGTTTGCAAGTATTTTATTGAGTATTTTGCATCAGTGTTCATAAGAGAGATAGGTCTGAAGTTCTCTTTTTTTGTTGGATCTTTGTGTGGTTTAGGTATCAAGGTGACCGTGGCTTCATAGAAAGAGTTCTGTAATTTTCCTTCTATTTCTATTTTGTGGAACACTTTATAGAGAATTGGTGTTAGGACTTCTTTGAAGGTCTGGTAGAATTCTGCACTAAAACCATCTGGCCCAGGGCTTTTTTTCATAGGGAGGCTGTTGATGACTTCTTCTATTTCCTTGGGGGATATAGGTCTATTCAATCTTTCTATCTAATCTTGGCTTAATTTAGGTAGGTGGAATCTCTCAAGAAAAAAATGTCCATTTCATTTAGATTTTCAAATTTTGTTCCATATAGGCCTTTGTAGTAAGACCTATTGATTGTTTGGGTTTCCACAGTTTCTGTAGTTGTGTCCCCCTTTTGATTTCTGATTGTGCTGATTTGGACAGTTTCTCTCTCCCTTTTGGTTAGTTTGGCTAGGCGCTTGTCTATCTTGTTGATTTTCTCAAAGAACCAGCTCTTGGTTTCATTCTTTTTTTGAATAGTTTTATTCTTTACTAATTGATTGATTTCAGCCCTGAGTTTGATTATTTCCAGCCGTTTTCTCCTCTTTTTTGTATCTGCTTCCTTTCTTTTTTTTTTTTTTTCTAGAGCTTTCAATTGAGCCATTAATTTGCTTTTATGAGATGTTTCAAATTTCTACTTGAAGGCAGTTATTGCTATGAACTTTCCTCTTAGCACTGCCTTCATTGTGTCCCATAGGTTTGGGTATGTTGTGCTTTCATTTGCATTGAAGTCTAGGAAGTCTTTAATTTCCTTCTTAATTTCTTCCCTAACCAAGCTGTCCTTGAGTAGCAAGTCATTCAGTTTCCATGTATGTGCAGGCATTTTGCTATTTCTGTTGTTGTTGAGGTCCAGCTCTAGACCGTGATGGTTGGAAAGGATACATGGGATTATTTCAATCTTCCTGTATCTGCTGAGGCTTGCTTTGTGACCAACTATATGTTCTATTTTGGAGAAGGTTCCATGAGATGCTGAAAAGAAGGTATACTCTTTTGATCTACGGTGAAAAGTTCTGCTGACATCTATTAGGTCCATTTGATTTAGGGTGTCTATGAGTGCCCTTGTTTCTCTGTTTTGCTTCTGACCGGATGATCTGTCCCTTTGTGAGAGAGGAATGTTGAAGTCTCCCACTAATAGGGTGTTGGGATCAATGTGTGATTTCAGTTTTAATATTGTTTGATTTACATAAGTAGGTGGTCTTGTATTTGGGGCATAAATGTTCAAAATTGTGGTGTCCTCCTGTTGGAATTTTCCTTTGATGAGAAGCAAGTGCCCCTCCTCATCTTTCTTGATTAAGTTTGGTTGAAAGTCTATCTTAATAGATACTAGGATTGCTACCCCAGCTTGTTTTCTGGGTCCATTTGGTTGGAAAATATTTTTCCAGCCCTTTCCTCTGAGGTACTGTTTATCTTTGTTGCATAGGTGTGTTTCTTGGATGCAGCAGAATGTTGGATCCTGTTTCCGCAGCCATTCTGTTAGTCTGTGTCTTTTTATTGGAGAGTTGCGTCCATTGATATTGATAAATAATAGTGACCAATAACTGTTATTTCCTTTTCTTGTGGAGGTGGTGGTCTTACTGTGATTTATTGTTTTTTGTTGTTGTTGTCATTGGCAAATTATCTGTATCCTATATTTTCTTTGGTGTAGTTGTTTTCATTGTACTGAAGTTTTCCTTCTAGTACATTCTGTAGGGCTGGGTTGCTGTGTAGGTATTGCATGAATTTTGTATTGTCATGGAAACTTTTTCTCCATCTATGTTGATTGTAGGCTTTGCTGGTTATAGTAGTCCGGTTTGCATCTGTGTTCCCTTAAAGACTGCTTGACTTCTGCCCAGATCCTTCTGGCTTTCATAGTTTCTGATGAGATGTCTGGTGTGTGTCTGATGGGTGTACCTTCATATGTTACTTGACCCTTTTCCCTTGCTGCCTTTAATATTTTTTCTATGTTTTGTAGGTTTAGTGTTTTGACTATGATGTGACGAGAGGTATTTCTTTTCTGGTCTAGTCTATTTGGTGTTTTGTAGGCTTCTTGTATGTTTATGGACATTTCTTTTTTTAAGTTGGGAAAGTTTTCTTCTATGATTTTCTTAAAAATATTTTCTGGTCCTTGGAGCCTGGAGTCTTCTTTTTCATCTATTTCAATTATTCTTACGTTTTGTCTTTTGATGACATCCTCAATTTCTTGGATGTTTTGTTTTTGTGACTTTTCCGACTTTATTTTTTCCTTGAGTGAGGAACCCTTTTCAGCCAGCTTATATTCAGCTTCCGAGATTCTCTCTTCCATCTCTTGTATTCTATTGGTGATGTTTACCTTTGTGGTTCCTGATATTTTCTATTTGTTCCACAGTTCCAGGTTCTTCTCAGTTTGTGCCTTCTTTATAGATTCTAATTCTGTTATCATGCTTTGTATCATTTCCTTCATTTGACTGACTGTGTTTCCTATTTTGGTTGTTTCCTCTCTGTATATCTTTAATTGTTCCTGTATGTGGGCAGTTAAATTCTTCTGAATTTCTTTGAGGGCCTTGTTCATTTCCTCTTTTTGTCCCTCTTTTTGTTCCTCTAATATCTGCATAATCATAGCTTTAACATAATTTTCCTGTGTCTCTGCTGAATTAAAATCTCCATTGCTTTTGGGTGTTTCTGGTGGGGCCATGGTGTCCTGATTTTTGTTGGGTGAGTTCTTTTGTTGACTTCTGTGCATTTGTTTATATATAATCAAGGAGCTGTTTGTGCTTTAAGGCTGAACTTCAGACTGGAAATGTCAATCTCTTGTGTCAGGAGTATCCTTCAAAAAGATCAGGGAGTTCCAGTGGTTTGATAGTGTGTGTTGTTGCCTCAGTTGAACTCTGTTGTGGGATCTGTGTGCCTGGCTTCGTGCTTTGTGCTAGAAAAAGTGAGCACTGCAGATTTGTCACCCCTCTGATCTGGAGGATTGGCTCCTCACTCTGCTATAGTCTGAGTGTCCTGGTTTGAAATGTCAGCTGGGGGCTCTGTGCTCCGACCTGGGCTTGCTACTAAGGGCTCTCCCCTGGACTGGAGACTTGGTGCCTCCTTCTGTGCCAGGGGCTGTGCACCAAGGTCTGAGATGGTAATTGTGGGCACACACACATGGTCTGGAGTGGTTGCAGGCGTTGCCGAGCAGTGAGTGCCTGCTGTATGCCTGCTGGTTGAAACAGTACTAGGGGCCTCCTCAGACTGGCCTGTGGACACACAACACTGAGTTTGTGCTGGCGGAGCTGAGCAGTGTGTGCCTGCAGTATGCACGGTGGTCAAAACGGTACCCAGGGCCTTCTCAGTCTGGCCAGTAGTCTGTGTGACCAAGTCTGGTAGGCTGGCTGTTGGTGCCCTCTGTGGCTGCTTGTTCAAAGCTGTGTGCCGATGGTCACCTGGAGATTTTTCCGGGGAATAACTGGGTGTCCCTAGGATTTTCCCACTTGATTTCCTCACTGTAAGAATTCTGCTCACCTGGCAATCACAAATGCTGGTGTTTTAGGGCCCAGAGTTCAATCTCCCAGTCACTGCATTGTTACTGCTGTCCTACTCCTCAGACACAGTGTCCTCTCATGGCAGCCATCTTGAATCTCCCTGGTTAAAAATTATTAATGGTCTTATTCAGAGAGAAAACAAGGTTAGACCCAAGGATGTCTCTCTTTTCCTTTTTCTTTTTCTTTCTTAGAGAAGAAGAAAAGGGTTGAAAAAAGGGGGAATAGAGTGTTATCTTTTAGGAACAATAAGACAAAAGGTAGACTATTGAATCTACTTATTAAGGTTTTATTTGTTATTTTCAAATAAGGTTATTTTTAACTCTGGTATAGGATTTTGCATATTGATGCAAAATAAGTCTATTTTTAATACATTGGTAAATTTTACTGCATTGATACAAATTCGAGGTTATTTCCAATTCTTTTAAACTGCTAATACAAACAGCTTAGGGTATTAGGTAATGCAAGTTAATTATTAGTTAATCAACTCATAGTCATGTCAGACACTATTGTAATTTATCACATAAGTATACATCCTATGTTTAACAGATAGATATGATTTTATAGACAGGTAGATTACATAAAGATAGGTAAGTCTTCAAAAACTTAATAGACCTACAGAATATGGCATTTTAAAATGTCTTTATTATTTTAAAGATTCCTTGACAATGAGACAGGTCATCTCCTGGCATCACACGACCTACTTCAAAGATGATGATGAGCATCAAAGGACCCCTATATGGAGATGGTTTCAGTTGTTGCAAATGAGCCACCCAAGCCAAAAGAAAATGCCTTCGTTTCACAACAGACAGAATTATGCCAATAATGGGCAAGCTTATATGCAAAACAAGTTGACTGCCAAACTCTGCCAAGACAGGGTAAACAAGTCCTAAATGGTTCCTGCTTAATATATATGTCTTTCAAATATCCTGAGCCAGAAGGTTGAAGATGATGCTCCAACTTTATAGAGAGTTATGGGTGACTATTCAGGTCACAAACTCTCTCTGTCAATTTTTTTATTTTTTTGGAAGCTGCTAACATGCACTTCCTATTTATTCCAGTAACTAATATTATACCTTCTCAAGTCTCTGGTGGGGTTGAAAACCAAATACTTATAGTTCTACAATTAACTTAAGTTGTTTAGAATTTTGGAAAATGTTTTTATATAGGTAGTACCAATAAGGATAAAAGTTAATTTAGGTATAGAACTCTAAACATGTCAAGAAAGATAGGGTAATCAGATACTTTCTCCTAAGATGCCAAATACATATAGACTGGACATTGCACATGTAAATTTTATGTAATAGTTTTCAGAATTTTATAATTGTTATTATATTGACAGAAAGGAAGACTTTTAGTGGACTTAAATGGGAAAATGTTGGTATAATGTTCTTGTGGAATGCATACAATTTACACTTGTTGATTCAAATGCTGATTTCTCTACCCTACTATCTGGTTTCAATTCAGATATTGTATTGTGATGTTATTCTAAGCATCAACTGTCTCAAGTTTGTGGAAACATGCCACCATTTATTCTCTGCATTTTCAATAAAACAGCCAGCCAGTACTGTGCAAAGGAGGGAATAGGGTTGGACATCTTGGTCTGGAGGGGAGGAGAAAGAAGCCGGTGGGGAGAGTTGGAGAGAAGAAGATTTGGAACCACAAGGAGAGATGAATTGGAACTAAGATATGACTAAAAGCAAGTATAATGTAAGAAATCTGACTGATAAGAAACTATGCAGGCTTGGAGGTTTAGGGTGGAGTAATCATTGCCCAGTTTTTTGCTGAAAGTTAACTAAATACATCCTAGTCTCTGTGTGGTGATTTGGGTATATAGCTGATTGAGTAATATCTGCTGATTAACTAAAAGATATATCAATAGTAAATATTAACATTCAACAACAAAATGTCCCATTTATTAGTTGTACATCTCAGAGCCTGAGCCATTGGTGTTCTGCTCAGGAAGTTGTCTCTTGTGCCAATGAGTTCAATGAGCTCTTGCACATTTCCTCCTCTAGCAGATTTAGTGTATCTGATGCTATGTTGAGCTTTTCAATCCATCTGTACTTGAGTTTTGTGCAGGGTGAGAAATGTGGCTATATTTGTATTTTCTACATGTAGACATCCAATTAAACCAGCACCATTTGTTGAAGATGCTGTCTTATTTCCTCTATATGGTTTTGGCTCCTTTGTGAAAAATTAGGTGTGCACAGGTGTGTGGGTTTATTTCTGGGTCTTTACTTAAATTCTAAAGTTTTCAGGGGATCTGTTAAATTGCTGATATGGGATCTTTCCAATTTCTTTATGAGGCCTTTAGTGCTATGAACTTTCTTCTTTGCACTGCTTTCATGGTGTTCCATGAGTTTTGGTGATGTGTGCCCTCATTTTCATTTAATTCCACAAAGTCTTTAATTTGTTTCTTTATTTCTTCTCTCTCCCAGTGATCACTGAGTGGAGAGTTGCTCACTTTCCATAAGTGTGAAGGCTTTTTGTTGTTTTTTGTTGTTCTTGACATCTGGCATTAATCCATGGTTATCTGATAAAGAACAATGTGTTAATTCAATGCTCATGTATTGGTTCAGGTTTGCATTGTGACCATATATATGGTCAATTTTGGAGAAGGTTCAGTGTGGTGCTGAGAGAAAAATATATTCTTTAATGTTTGGATGATAAGTTCTGTAGACATCTATTATGTCCATTTGATTCATGACCTTTGTTAGCTTCATTATTTCTCTATTTAGCGTCTGTCTCAATAATCTGTACATTGGTGATAGTGGGGTATTGAAGTCCCCAACCATTAAGGTGTTGGTATCAATGTGTGATTCAAGCTTTAATAATGTTTCTTTTATGAATGCAGGTGCCCTTCTATTTGGGGCATAGATAGATGTTCAAGAATATGATGTCCTCTTGGTGAAGTTTTCCTTTGATGAGATTGTGCCCTCTATATCTTTTGATTAATTTTGGTTGAAAATTTATTTTATTAGATACTAGGATGGCTATTGCAGCTTGCTTCTTGGGTCTGTTTGCATGGAATACCCTTTTCCAGCCCTTTGCTCTGAGGTACAGTCTATCTTTGATGCTGAGATACATTTCTTGAGTGCAGCAGAATGTTGAACACTGTTTCTGCAGCCATTTTTTTTTAGCTTGTATCTTTTTATTAGAGAGTTCAGTCCATTAATGTTGATATATATTAGTGACCAATGATTGTTAGTTCCTTTTTTTTTTTTTTTTTGCAGAGTTGGTGGTCATTGTGTGTTTGTATGCTTGTGGGGTTTTTGTTTTTGTTTGTTTGTTTTGGTGGGTTTTTTTGGGGGGGGGATTTGAGAACTTATCCATATCCTGTGTTTTCCTTTGTATACTTGACTTCATTGGTTTGCAGTTTTCTTTCTAGTATCTTCTGTAGGGCAGGGTTGGTGCATAGATATTGTTTACATTTAGTTTTGTCATGGAATATCTTGTTTTTTTAGTCTGTGGTGATTTAAAGTTTTTCTGGGTATAGGAGTCTCTGTTGGCATGTGTGATCTCTTACAGTCTGCATGACATCTGCACAGGCCCTTCTGTCTTTCATAGTTTCTGTTGAGAAGTCTAGTGTGATTCTGATAGGTCTGACTTTACGTTACTTGGCCCTTTTTCCTTGTTGGTTTTAATATTTTTCTTGTTCTGTAGCCTTTATGTTTTGATTATTATCTGGTGGGAGAAATTTTTCTTCTAGTCTAATCTATTTGGTGTTCTGTAAGCTTCTTGTATGTTGAAGGCTATCTCTTTCTTTACGTTCTATGATTTTCTTGAAAATATTTTCTGGGTCTTGGAACTTGGAATCTTCTTTTTCATCTATTTCTATTATTCTTAGGTTTTGTCATTTTATGGTGTCCTTGATTTCTTGGATGTTTTGTATGAGAAACTTTTCAAGCTTAATGTTTTGTTGTTTTTGTTTTTTGAAAAATGTATTAATTTCTTCAATTGTATCTTCATTGCCCGATATTCTGTCTTCAATCTCTTGTATTCTGTTGGTGAGGCTTAAATCTGTGGTTCCTGATCTCCTCCCTAATATTTCCATCTCCAGGGATTCCCAGTTTGTGTTTATTTATTCTAATTCTTTTTCAGAATCGAACAGCTTTATTCATTTCCTTCATTTGTTTGATTGCGGTTCACTGTCTGTCCTTTTTTGTATTAACATTTTTATTTTATATTAATCACAGGTTATGTACTTTGTATTCCAGCCATGGTCCCCCCCCCCCATCCCTCCCTCATCCCTTCCCTGCTCCTTTCCAAGTCTACTGATAGGAGAGGACCTCCTTCCCTTCCATCTAACTCTAGCTTATCAGGTCTCTTCAGGACTGGCTGCAATATCCTCTTCTATGGCCTAGCAAGGCTGTTCCTCCCTCAGGGGGGTGAGGGCAGGTTGAAGAGCCAGCCACTGAGTTCATGTCTTAAATAGTCCCTGTTCCCCTTACTAGGATACTGGATATTGGATATTGAGCTACCATTTGCTACATTCAAGCAGAGGTTCTAGGTTATACCCATACATGGTCCTTGGTTGGAGAAACAGTCTTATAAAAGACCCCTGTGCCCTGATATATTTGTTCCTTGTGGAGCACCTGTCCTTATCAGGTCACACTGTCTGTCCTTGATGGCCTCTCTTTTCTTGGTTTTATTTCCCTGCATTTCTTTGAGAGATTTTTTTAAATTTCCTTTTTACTGCCTTTTCTAATTGCATAAGCATAGATTTAAGGACATTTTCCTGTGTTTCAGCTGCATTAGAATATCCATTGTTTTGGGGGATTTCTGGTAGAGTCATTTTGGCCTGTTTTTTGTTGATTGTGTTCTTATGCTGGCCTTTAGCCATTTGGTTGTCCATATCCTTGGCTGTTTCTTCTTTGAAGTTGCACAGAAGACTGGATCCTCTAGTCTCTGGAATCTGGATTAGTCTTCAGGATGATGAGAGTGGTCGGCGAACATGAATGGGTGCTGGCAATTTGGATGCAGCCATGCTGGGTTGGGTGTTTTAGAAGATAGGACATGGGTGCAGGTGCCTTGAAGGTTAGAGCACAGGTATGGGTGCCTTAAATGGCAGGGTAGTGGGTGCAGATGCACTGAAGGGCATGGCTTGTGCACTGGTGTCTTAAAGGAAATGAGCAGAGTTGCTGGTGCCTTCAAGGTCAGGGAGGTGGGCCAAGATACCTTGATAGACAAGGGGCACAGGTATTTAGGTGGTAGCTGAGGATGCACAGGCACCTCAGGTGGAAGCTGTTGGGGGAGGTGTCCTCCCCATGTGGCAATTGAGGGGAAATACAAGTGTCCAGAAAATCATGTTAAATGGGATGCTTTGATAAATGAGTTTTTCTCTGAGAAATGGGACTTCAGACATCTAGACTTCAGTAAATGACAATAGACAATTTAGTTAATACTTTCAACATTACCACTGTTTGCCTAGTTTCTCTTTCTGAATTATAATAAACAAAATACAACCTAAATTTACTATTTTATTAATACAGTGTTAATTTTAAAAAATTCCTGACCTTTTCTAGTTCCATTTTATTGCCTTCAAATTTTGTGATTTCTTTGTTTTTAAGAGCTGAGTAGTATTCCATTGTGCAAATGTACCACTGTTTCTTTATCATTTCTTCTGTTGAGGGATATCTAGTTTCTTTCCAGATTCTGTCTATTACAAATAAAGCTACTATGAACATAGCTGAACAAATGCCCTTGTTTTATGGTAGGGCGTCTTTGGTTTTATGCCTAGGAGTGGTATATCTGGGTCTTGAAGTAGAGCTATTCCCAGTTTTCTGAGAAAGCACCAAATTTATTTCCATAGATCATACTGTATAAGGTAACACAGACCTAGAAAGACATGCATGGTATGTGCTCAGTTATAATTAGATTTTATCCCTATATTGCAGGATAAACATACTACAATGCACAGAACTCAAGAAGATAAGTAACAAGGAAAGTACAAGGGAAGATGCTTAAATCTCATTCAGATGGGAAAACAGAATAGACAGAGATGAATAGAGATGAATAGAGGAAACAAGGTAGGAGAGGGAGGTCAGAGAGAAACAAAGGTATAATTCAGAATTGGGGAGCATGGGAGCTGGAGCATAGAGGCCTGCAGAGAAAAAAGAAACTGTGGATCAGAGCATCCCTGTAACAAGCTGGAGACTTAAGTCAGACAATGCCTCAGTGAGAGTATGAGGGGTACTCTAACTGAGACTCCTATTAGCAAGGTCCATGGAGACTGAAGAGGATACCCTCTAACTAGACAAGACTTCTAGTGGAGAGAGGAGAACACCAACCCACCCACAAAAAACTTTGATCCAAAATTTCCCCTGCCTACAAGACTTGCAGGGACAAAGATAGAACAGATAAGAGTAGAAATTGAGGTAATGTCTAACCAATGCCTGGCCCAACCCAATACGCACCCCATAGAAGAGAGCCAATCCCTTACACTATTAACATTACTCTGCTATGCTTGCAGACAGGAGTCTAGTAGAGCTGTATTCTCTCTGATAGGTCCCACCCATCTGTTCAAAACAGATGCTGTGACTTACATCCAAACACTGAGTGAAGCATAGGGAGACCAGTGGAGAAGAGTATGTTGGGGAAGGGAAGGAGAGGGAAAAAGGAGTTATGGGTAACAAGAGCTTCACAAGAAGACCAACAGAGCCAACTAACCAGGGCCCAGAGGATCCTGCAGAGTCTTAAGTTCCAAAGAGGAGCATGCTTGGACAGGATCTAGGTCCGCTACATATATGTAGCCGATGGGTTGCTCAGGCTTCTTGTGAGTTTACTAGTAAGGGGAGTGGAGGCTGTCTCTGACATGGATTATGCTGTGTGCTTTTTGACTATGTCCCTTTGACATGACTGCCTTACCAGGCCACAGGGGAAGAGAACAAAATCAGTTCTCATGCTATTTGATGAGCTGGGGTGGGTAAATAATTGGACTCCCATTTTCTGAGGAAATAGGGGAAGGCGGATGGTAGAGGGAGGATGGGACTGATAGAAGTGTTGGGAGGGGTCCATGAACAGGATGTGAAGTGAGCAGATAAATAAATTTAAATTAATTATTTAATTAATTAAAAATTCCTGAGAAGAAAATTTTGTTTTGAATATATGGTCAAATTAGAAGTTTATTCATCTTTAATGGAAAGCAAAGTAGCTTAGCACAATTAAATATATATGACAGGTCCAATTGGCTTCCAGTGCTACCTCTACCACTGTGTCAATAGATTACCATGGTCCTATAATCCTGCTATTCAAATTACCAACACTGGAATTTTGCTTTATGTTCCAGTGACTAATTTCATAGAAGGTAAGATAGGATATGAAATAACAGTGTGTTCCAGTAATCTGTATTCATCTTCAGAACTTGCAACAAACAGCACTCTACATCATAGCAGGGCTCATTTCCTCATCTGTGCAGTTCAGGAATTGTGCCCACTGAACATGATGATACCTTCTATTTCGAACAGTCTCAACCTTAAAAATCCCTTAAATTCAAATCTATATTCGAGTTACTGGTAGGGAAATCTTGAAATAAAAACCTGGGAATAGAATGAACTATGTGATGATATCAAAGGTTCCATAGAATGTGAACCCCTGAAAGATTTTATTTATTTTCCCATTTGCAGTAGAGCAGCTTTTTGATAGCTAGGTCTAAAAGTAGGATAAACCACTCACATTTTTCCTAAACATTAGGAGAAGCAGATATCAATTTAATATACCATAATTATTTTAACACATGATTTTGTACAGTCAATTACTTCATATTTTATAATCTAATGGTACCTTGTTTACACTAATGACAATAAGAAATGTTAGGGCTTATTGAAAACAAACTGTGTGCCAGGCACTAGAGTAATCACTTGATAAGAGAAATATAATTGGAGGTAACCTATAATCCCTGAGAGGTGGTGAGGTTGGTTCCCATATCGCACTTAAGGAAACTAAGGCTTCTATAATTAACTAATGTCATAATATTAGACACACTGTAAAACAGAGTAGAAGTTGAACTCAGGTAAATATTCTGCAACCTCTATACATAACTACCCATGGGCTGCTTTCTCTTTTTCCTTAACCAGTATTCACCCAGTGTGATGAATAACTGTGTTGTTCAAAATTCAGCGTTGTCATATCATTAAGTATGAGCAGAGATTTCAATTTCTGTTTTTTATCCTCCTTTTCTTTCTCGTTTTTAATTTTATTAATTTAACTTTTGTTATCAATCACAGGTTAGGTACTTTGCATCCCAAGCATAGCCCCCTCCCTCATTCCCTCCATGTCCTCCCCACCCCCTCCAAGACCACCAATGGGAGAGGATCTCCTCCCCTTCCATCCAACCCCAGCTCATCCTGTCCCCTCAGGGCTGGCTGCAATGTCCTCCCCTGGGATCTAGCCAGTCTGTCACTCCCCGGCTTGTATAGGGGAGGGTCAAAGAGTCAGCCATCCAGTTCAAGACTGAAACAGTCCCTGTTTCCCTCACTAGGGTCTTCAGTCCGACACCGAGCTAACATGGGCCCCAACTGAGCAGGGGTTCCAGGCCACATCCACACGTGGTCCTAGGTTGTAGAAACGGTCTCATACAAGACCCCTGTACCCTGCTCAATTTGGTCTTTGTGGAGCTCTTGTTCTCTCCAAGTCTCACCAACCTCTTCCATTTCTATCATCACTTCTCACCCTCTGCCAAAGGCTTGATAGCGAGTCTTAATATCTGCTCTGATACATCTCTACATTGACCCGCCCAGAGGTCCTCCTTGGCATGCTCCTGTCTGTTGCTTGTTTTCTACTCCACTCAATGTCCATTCCATTTGTTCATCCAAAAGAGCATTGATCATACGTGGGTCCTCCTTCCTGTATATCCTCCCTAGGTGTGTAGATTTCAGTGTGACCTTCCTATCCTATAGGTCTATATAAGTGAGTATATACCATATGTTTCTTTCTGCTTTTGGGATACCTCACTTAGGATGATCATTTCCAGGTCCCACCATTTGCCTGCGAATTTCATGACTTCCTCCTTTTTAATTGCTGAGTAGTATTCCATTGTGTAAAAGTACCACAATTTCTGTATCCATTCCACAACTGAGGGACATCTAGGTTGTTTCCAGGTTCTGGCTATTACAGATAAAGCAGCCACGAACATAGTTGAGCAAGTCCTTGTTGTGTACTTGAGCATTTTTTGGATATATGCCTAAAAGTGGTATAGCTGGGTCTTGAGGAATCACTATTCCTAATTGTCTAAGAAAGCACCAAATTGATTTCCAGCGTGGTTGTACAAGTTTGCATTCCCACCAGCAATGGAGGAGGGTTCCTCTTTCTCCACAACTTCTCCAGCATGCGCTGTCACTAGAGTTTTTGATCTTAGCCAATCTGGTGGGTGTATGGTGAAATCTCAGAGTTGTTTTGATTTGCATCTCCCTGATGGCTAAGGACGTTGAGCATTTCTTTAACTGTTTTTGGGCCGTTGTATAATCCTCTACAGTCAGCTTTCTTTTTAGCTCCATACCCCATTTTTTAATTGGATTACTTGGTTTCTTGCTTTTTAACTTCTTGAGTTCTTTATATATACTGGATATTAGCCCTCTGTCAGAAGTAGGATTCGTAATGATCCTTTCCCAATCTGTAGGCTGTCGAGTATCCTTTGCTTTACAGAAGCTTTTCAGCTTCATGATGTCCCACTTATTGATTGTTGATCTTAGAGCCTGTGCTGTTGGTGTTCTATTCAGGAAGTAGTCTCCTGTGCCAATGAGTTCTAGGGTCTTCCCTACTTTTTCTTCTAACCGGTTTAGTGTGTCTGGTTTTATGTTGAGGTCTTTGATTCACTTGGACTTTAGCTTTGTGCAAGGTGATAAATATGGATCTATTTTCATTTTTCTGCTATAGATTTCAATTTCTATCCTCTCTACCCTTCATTAAAAATAACAGCCTCTGTATACTCATTATAGATTTAAAATGTATATAACTTTAAAGCAAATAACATTTAATTTACTGTATATACATATATCTTGATAACCAACAATTTTGGGGAAACAAAACCTTATTATTTTCTGTCAAACAATGACCAAAAGACACCAAATGATTTAAATGAGAAGAATCAAGTTCTTAGAAGGATGAAGGAGAGTTAAAGCTAATGAAGTTTAAATTGGGGACTTGGGTATAGATGCATTAGAAAGGAACTGAGATACTCTTATAAAACATAACTATTTTTTGTTTTTTTTTTTGACTTTATTAAGAGAAAGCCCTTCCAATTTCAATCCATGTAATTTTGATCCATTTATTCATGGATGTATGTATCCATTCTGTTTCAGGTGGTAGATGCTTAAGGTTCTAAAGAAATAACCAATGAATATTATTCTCCAGAGAGATCTATATTATATGCCTACTTCTATCCAAAGATATATAAAGGTAAATTCACCAGAGGAAAAATGCAATTCTAACAATAGACTTTCAATACTTAAGCAATGACACATATATTAAAATGCTCTTTCCTGAATAGACATCTGCTTTTGGTCTCTCTATAAACTTGTATATTGATTATAATAAGTGACTCAACCTTGTAACCACGAACAGAGTCTACAGTGTGATGTTTTCTGTACCTTTGGGTTTCTGACATCCTGAGTCACTGCTAATAATCACTGATTTCAAACTAACATTTTTAAGTGAGAAAAGAAATGAATATGCATTAGTTTTCGTTCCCGTGCTTTGTGATTGTTTCATCTATAGATAATCTTTTATCTATAAAAGATTTAACTCCCTCTTATGAGTACAGTTAATCACTGTAATCATGATAGGGTGAAAAGCTCCAAAAAATGGACAATTGTATATTTTAGGACATAAAATACGTTTCTCAATAAACAGAATACTTGTAGGCAGTATAAAAGAAATTGAAGAGAGAGAAACATCGCTTGTCTTATTTTATTTCTCTATTCAACAATATCTGAGGATCATCTGCTTTCTGTTGGGTATTTTCCATGCACTAGATGTACAGGTAAAATAAAATGATAAAAACTCATTGGCCAGGGATTTTGTGGATTAAGATGAAACAAAGCTTTGCACTTAATGCATCTTCAAATCCGCTAGTCATGAAAGGCCTCAATAGGAATAAGAACATTATTCAAAGATGTAAAGGCAATAAAATGCCTACAGGAACTTCAGGCTACTATCTATGAAGAAAATATTCTAGATAGACAAAGAAGCAATGGGAGGATATCAGGAGAGATGTCCTTAATATATAATAACTAATGACCACAGTGTGGCCACAGAAGAGTAAGGGGAAGGAGCTTTAGGAGATATAATCTGATGAGCAAGGGCCAAGGAACTGCTATAATAGGGTACTATAAATCAGCGAAAAAAGTTGGCTTTTATTACAAATGTGCTGTGGGTATGTTAGGAGCCTGGTGCAAAGGAGCAACACATTTTATTTTATATAATATTGCACCTGGTAGGTTGAAAACAGACGTAGAAGAACAAACACAGAAGTTGAGACAATTTTGGAAATTACTGTAGAAATGAAGGAAGGTAATTAGCTGTGGCTTAGATAAGGCTTTGCTTACCAAATCTGACAACAAATGTTTGAATCATGTATATTTTGGATGGTTGTTTTTCAGCATTTACCAATGCATTGAATATGAGCTATATAGCAAGAGGACTTAAGAAAATGAATAAATTGTAATAACTAAAAAAATTAAAATTAGAATATATATAGTTAGCAAATGAAAACTAGATTTATAACTTACAAAGATAGAGATTATTGTAGAGAAAAGTTTTACATTAGATTTATCAGTTACTTTAACGTTCCAAAATAAATTGTTATTACAAAGGGCATACCTGCTACAGCACATATATGCAGGCCAACTTTGTACAGTCCTATCAATCCTTCCACCCTGTCTTTGTTCTGGAGATTTAATTAGATTGTCAAGTTCATATAGAAAACACATTACCCTCTGAACCAACTCATTGAGAGAAATTTGTTAGTCTTTTGTCAATCTTATTGAAATATAATTTCTACATTAAATATTGTGTATATTTGGTGAATACATCTGGAAAATTTGGAACATGTGCCCTAACAATATCTTGTAGTGTCATGTAGATACTTACTTTTGACGCCAAATGTTCTAACTGGATCTACAAACCTGATATTCAGAGGAGAATTCGGAGCTGGTAGAAATATGGCAGACTTCCAAGTACAGAAGATGCTTAGAACCATGAGAATGGATGAAATCTCCAAAACAATAAGTACAGAGAGTTTAAAAGAAGAACAGTTGATTCTTATAAGTTATCTTAAAAGTGAGAACATAATAGAAAAGAAAACTGTTATGGAAGACAGAGAGCCAAATGAAATGTTTGGAAAAGAATTGACCTCACTTTCTGGTTCCTTAACAGGTATCAAATCATTCTAATTTCAACCCATGGGGCATAGTGAAACAAGCCAATCAGTTTCAGTTTTCTTCAATGATATGTGACACAGTGGATCTCTAGAGTTTTATCCATAATTTTTTTTTTTTTTTTTTTTTTTTTTGTGCCCCGGTTAGCCTCTGAAGGCAAGCGGAGCAAGCTGTCTTTCAGAGTTGGCTCTGGGTGACTTGGCCTTATTTTGGCTCTTTTATTTAACATAATAAAGAAATGTTTAAAATTTTGAGTCTACAATTGAAACTGTTGGAACTACCAGAATTATGAGATACATACAGCATTTTCCCTTTCCTTTTTGAAAGACCTAACAGTCATTCTGCGATGATAGTGGCTGCTTTTCCAACCAGTAGATAAATAAAGAATATTTAAGATGCATAACCAAAGGGGGTGAGGGGAAAGGCCTTATTAGGCCTTTATTGTGTATCCAAGGGTACTGAGTAAAAAGAAAAATTTCTAAGAAACAGGAAAGTGGAAAATAAACACTAGAATAAATGTAAATGTCTATGTCATCATGAAAGAAAGAAAAAATGGGGGGGGGGCAATTATCTGCCGTGTGGAGAAAGAACCAAGTAAAGAAAACTTATTACAGCATTCTCTGTGCTTCATAAAGTATGAGTAGCCTTGACAACCAGTCAAAATGGAAGAGAGAATATACAAAACACATATTCTTAAGTACACAGAGTAAATGAGAAACTTGCGCTTCAAAGTTGATTAGCTGAGAATGAGAAGGTAATCTCTAGCACATATAGGCATACATGTAAGATTCCAGATTTCAGTAGTAGGTGACAAACACATTTTCTACACTGACTACCTAATTTCTGCATCGTATTCTACTTTTCCCTCATCAGGAATGAAATTGCCATTTATTAACTGGTTTTGTAACCATTAATTTTAGCACCAAAATAGTCCAAAAAAGCTGTAATAAACTTGTTCTGATTTATGAATGTCTTTAATATTTTGCTATGTATTTGAGAAGTCAATTTGCTATGTGATTGAGCCTCAAGTTACAAAGAATTTTTAAGTACACCAAATGATATTAAAACATTCAAGGAGTATAGAAGGTTTACACAATAATGATTTGTGCAGTCAATGAAGCATAAAATGTTGCTCTGTAATTCTCACCTAACTATAATTTGTTAGGTATATTTAAACCCAATATATAAAAAGGTAGACTGGAAAAGAATTACAGAAATATAATGATTTTTTATTTAAATATTTAAAATATTTTTATTTTATTTTTATTAAATACACTTTATTCACTTTGTATCCTCCCATAAACCTCTCCGTCCTCCCCTCCCAACGGCACCTTTCCTCTCCCTTCTCCATGCATGCTCCTCCCCATGTCTGTGATAGGGGAGGTCTTCCTCTCCTTCCTTCTGATCCTAGTCTATCAGCCCTCATCAGAAGTGGCTGCATTGTCTTCCTCTATGGCCTGGTAAGGCTGCTCCCCAATCAGGGTGAGATGATCAAAGAGCAGACCAATCAGTTCCTGTCAGATGCAGTCCCTGTTCCCTTTACTATGGAGCCCACTTGGATACTGAACTGCCATGGACTACATCTGTGCAGGGGTTCTAGGTATTCTCCATGCATGGTACTTGGTTGGAGTATCAGTCTCAAGAAAGACCACTCCTAGGCATATATCCTAAAGAGGCTCAAGTACACAATAAGGACATTTGCTTAGCCATAGTTGTAGCAGCTTTATTCGTAATAGCCAGAAGCTGGAAACAACCCAGATGCCCCTCAACTGAAGAATGGACACAGAAATTGTGGTACATCTATACAATGTAATATTATTACTAAGCAATAAAAAAACAAGGATATCATGAAATTTGCAGGTATATGGTAGGAACTGGAAAATATCATCCTGAGTGAGCTATCCCAGAAGCAGAAAGATACACTCACTCATATAGACATATAATATAGGATAAACCTAATAAAATCTGTACACCTAAAGAAACTAATAAAGAGGGAGGACTCTGGCTAAAATCCTCAATCCCCAGCCAGAAAGGCAAAGTGGATGGACATCAGAAGAAGAAGAAAACAGGAAACAAATTAGGAGCCTGCCACAGAGGGACTCTGAAAGGCTCTGCCCTGCAGACTATCAAAGCAGATGCTGAGACTTATGGCCAACTCTTGGGCAGAGTGCATGGAATCTTATGAAAAATATGGAAAATAGTAAGATAAGGAGAGGAAGGAGCTCCACAAGGAGAGCAAAAGAACCAAAAATTTATTTAAAAATTTTAAAGATTATCATACTCATTAAGAATTTCCACATAAAACTTCCTGAAAATATTGACATGATAGCCTTATTGGAAAAAACCGAAATGATTTTACTTTCCAAAATCATGGGCAGGTCAAGATGTCTTGACCAAGTGGTGATTTATTATATGATAGAGATAAAAGACTACCTTGCACCTGTGCTCTGTGGTTAAGAATTCTATTATCATGACAAAAACTAACAAATACAAGTCTGAAAAGAAGGCATTTAATTGGGACCACATGTTACAAAGGGTTAGAGTCCCTTAGTGTCATGGAAGGAACATGGCAAGCACAGCACTGGATCTGAAAAGGATACATCCATATCAGCAAGTAGGCAGAGGCAGAGGCGATTGATTTACTTTTTAACTTGGAAATCTTTTAACTTGTAAACCTCAGGGTCAATCCCCAGTGAAACACGTTTTCCAACAAAGCAATACCTTTTAATTCTTCCCAAAGAGTTCTAAGGGTAGATTGGGGGCCAAAACTCAGGTAAGTATTGCTCTGAGGACGATTATGATCTGTGTAGACATAACAGAATTCCTTATTAGTTTGTTAGAATTGAAACCAGTGTCTTTCAACATTCCATTCCTCTGCCTTAACCACATACTTAGGTTTCTAGATAGCATCATCAAGTTTCCATGTATAAAGCCTTCTCTGATCTGTTCATCACAGCACTGTACGCAGATGAATAAACGGAATTAGTCTGGTTATAGAGAAACTGAAAATCAAGTTCATAGTCTATAGCCAAGTAAGGATGTAATTAGTCTATTTCCGGAGAGATTTTAGTGAAAAATATCATCTGACCTGGGTCAGAAATGAATCTCTAGTTCATAGTTGGTGATGATCAGATAAAACAGACAATTCTGTGTTTCCAATACCTGTAGTTCAAGGTCCTCCAAATCCATTTCCTTGACAAGATCACTAGGCAGAAAGGAGCAAATGAGAAAATAAAAGTCTGTGTATCTTTATTATTTCTACACATATGATACATGAGCTTCATCCATATTCTGAAATAAAAAAGTTTATTTCTCCCCAAAGCTACTTCAAGAAATTTACTAAATTAGATGGTATATTTTGCATGATTGATTACAGGAATTTCAGTCATATATCTAAGGGCTGGCATTTTAAATCACATCTTCTCAATTGAAAGGAAAGAAGTGATTTTCATATCTTGACGTGATTGATTACTTGGAAGCTGAAGCCAAAAATCTGTATAAGTTCAATCTATAGCTCCCACCAACTGATAACACATTATCGAGCCATATTAAAATCATGCATGACTTGCAGCCACAGCTTTATATCTGACAGTAAGTAAATATAATGACCTTCTGCTTTCACAGTGTACTTTTGTATTAATGTGGTGGTTGAGATATGTATTTATGAAAGGATTATAGGTGCTGTAAATTTTTCCTGTACAGATAAGTGGAAATCTAAAATAGTGATGAAGAGGAAGGTTAATTAGAGTTGCATCTATAAAAAAATCTCCAATAGCAAACTGCTGGACCTCATAGGATGCCTCGTCCTGATTTTCTAATGCACCCTTCTTTTAATACAAACCCTGAACAATATCACAGCTATAAAGATGAGTCATCAGGTTCTGAAATTTACACACTCTAGTGTAAGTCAACTTATTGAAGGATTAGATCTAATTCATTTAAAGTTGCACAGCAGGATATGGGACATAGAGACCGGACACTGTTCTGAGAGTTGGTATCTTTATTGGAAAATCAATGGCTAAGTTATCATTTCCTGTGCTTTAATTATAATTCCAATTTTCTTTTTGGATGTTGCAGATCAAATAAAAGTAGACCATGTCCCTTCATTGTAAACACTGCCTCATGAATCTGGGACCTGTCACTACTAGTCTCAATCACAGGCATTTAACCCAACTCCCTTTTATCTAGTGTTAACTTTAGTTGTATAGTGTGCAGTGTACAGTAGTACATCTCCTAGTGATTTAATGGTCATAAAACTCCATATATTTTGAAGTCACCTATACCATTCTAAAGGAAGCCAAACATCCACAGACATTTACTAAGACTTGGATAAATCATTATTGTATCTGGAAGGGAAAGCTCATGAGAGATTTTTATCCTTTCTTTTTTCTTCTAAAAATTTTTATTACAATTTATTCACTTTTTATCCCAGCTGTAGCTGCTTCCATTTTCCCCTCTTAATCCCTCACTTCCTTTTCTCCTCCCATGCACCTCTCTTAGTTCACTGATAAGGGAGGTCCTCCTCCCATTCCATCTGACCCTACCTTATCAGGTCTCATCAGGACTGTCTGCATTGTCTTCCTCTGTGGCGTGGTAAGGCTGCATTGGCCCCCTCAGCGGGAGGTAATCCAAAGCCAGCCACTGAGTTCATGTAAGAGACAGTCCTTGTTCCCCTTACTAGGGTACCCACTTGGAGACTGAGCTGCCATGGGCTGCATTTGTTCAGGGGTTCTAGGTTATCTCTATGCATGGTCCTTGGTTGGAGTATCAGTCTCAGAAAAGACCTCTGGGCCCATATTTTTGCCTCTATTGCTCTCCTTATGGAGCTCCTGTCCTATCCAAGTCATTCTATCCCTTGTTCCTTTCATAAGGTTCCCTGCACACTACCCAAAGGTTGGCTATGAGTCTCAGTATCTACTTCAACACCCTGTGGGTAGTGTCTATCAGAGGCCTTCTATGGAAGATTTTATCTTTAAACATCTTATAGCTCCTAGATATCATGTATGAATACTTACCATATCATATCATTTTGTTTACAAAAGATTATAGTAAAAGAAATTTATATGGCCCCTGTACTAAGAGATTTCAGAGCCAAAAGGATAACAGTACTCAAAAGAAATTGAATAAAGAGTGATGGATTTTTTTATTACACAATGACATATGCTATTACCAACAATACCTCTAAAAAGCTGGTAGATAGGCAATGATACAAAGGAAAAGATATCAGACATAGATGAAAAGTTGGCATGGTAAACTGGAACTTAAGCAAAGTGGATTGAAAGACATGCTTCAAAAAATAGTTCTACTACACTTCTTAAAAAAAATTGTTATACCTGGCAAAAAAATTATAAGTATTTTAAAGATAAAAATTATGTGACTCTTTGGTATTTTAGAATGTAATATGATGAACAAATCATAGAATGAAATCATAACAGTATTTTTGGTAAGAAAGATTAGCATGTTTGAATACCTCTAATTTCCTACTGTTTCCCACCAAAGGGTCTCTTACTCTCCAAATCTGCTCTCATGCAGATTACATAGCTACTGTGATATGGTCACAAATGTAGGTACTTTTGAGTACATTTTAGATGTAAATTTTTCTACTCCCAGCTATTGAAAATAACCTTAAATCTTAAAACTCCAATGATTGGGAAAGGAGTCAAGATTATCTTTTACAAGGGAAGGTAGAATTTTTTGCATATTTATTGCCTCCAGACTGAAACATGTCTTTCCTGAAGGGGAGGCTCAGGAGACTCAGAAAGAAAACAACTCAGTAGTATCAGGAAGTTCCTGAAAACAGTAAGATTCATAAAAATTCTAAGTTATACATTGCTTCCAAAATTATGAAAAGAACAGATTGCTGAGAGAAGAGTCCATTTTCAAACCTGTTGAACTGCCTGTAAATCATGCAGAAAGCTCCGTGGTAAAAATTTTCAGTAGTCACCACCCATGCTTGGATGGGCGTTTTGTGATACAATGAGTAATTCCATTAAAATTCAGGGGTTTGGTTGGTTTGTTTGTTTGGTTGGTTGGTTGGGGTTTTGGTTTCTTTAATCAGAATGAAAATGGAAACTCCAATAAACCAAATGTTATAAAAAAAAAAAAAACAGTAGAAACATTTTTAAAAAACAAAACCAACCAAACAGAATTTTTTAGGGTTTTGATAAAATGTCAAAGTGTTTAGAGCAATGAGACAGTGATGAAAAAATTATGAACAAAACATACAAAATGAAGACACAATTAAAAATGCATGTATGGGTTTTGGGGTTCAAAAAGGTATTCAAGCACAAACAGTGAGACTCTCAATAAAATAATAGCAGGTAATTTCCCCAAATTCGTAAACCTGTTGATATGAAGAGACATTAGATGTGACCAGATTCTAAAATCCCTATGCAGTGTTATAGTTACTGTGAGAGGAACATTATCTTTAGAAGATAAATTTACTATTCCAAGCTTGTAAAAACAAAAATTGATTTTTAGCTTGTATAAGCCATGAAGAAGTTTCTTCTGATTTGAATGTACCTTGTCAGTTGGTCCAAGATGAAAAACTTCCTGATGCATTTAGGCCATTCTTTAAAAATTGCTGATTGTTGTAAAGTATTTCATTACCTCTGTTATTCCTATAACATAATGGTTCAAAATATTAAACAGCTGACTGCTTAGTTATGGGTCTGTATGCAAGGCTGTTCACTTAGATACCTGAGGCATCTGCTATATATCTCTTACCAAATCAAGCCTTGCTCACACCTAGAGAGGTGAAGAATTATTTTGGCTCTCCAAATTTATACTCATCTCATTTTTTATTTGTAATCCTTTGGCTATCAATAGCTGGGACATAACCTTGAGAACTCTCTGTGGTTTGGTCCTGGCCAGTCTCTTTCTAAAATGCCTCTCAATTACTAAACCAAAATTTGAGTCAGATTGGTGAATCTCTAAATGATTCCAGACACACATCAGTTACAAAGTCAAAAGCACTAAACAAAGACTTTTGGAAGCTAAAAAGGAGAAATATCAATTAAATTACAAAATCAAATCCATTACAGTAACAAATGACTATAACCTAGAACTTCTAATACCAGAAGAGTAGGTATTAAGCATTTAGGGTCAAGAAACAAACAAACAAAGAAAATGGCAACCAGATTAAATATCCAGCAAGTCTTCATTCATATTAGAAGGAACTATAACAACCACTATGCATAAGCAAAAATAGAAGAAACCCCAAATTACTGTTGGCACTGTAGAATCTGTACATTGAAGAAGGCAATTACAATCACAGGATCACAGAAAAAAAGGGATCCATCCCCAAGAAAGGAGACAAGCAAATGAAAATCAGGAAAATACCAAATACTGGGAAACAGATTTAAATGACAGCAATTAATGCATAAATTTTGATTATAATCATTAACATAAATGGTTTTAATGTCAATTATTCAGTAGACTAAACTGAATATAAATCAAGAGACTGAAAATACTAGAATGGTGTGTTGGTAATAAGAATGGTTCTCATATGCTAATATATGTTAATATGCAGTCCCTTGGTAGAACTGTTTGGGAAGGATTTGGAGGTGTGGCCTTCTTCAAGGCTATGTGTCACTGGGTGTGGAATTTAGGGTTTTAAAACTCCATGCCATTATTAGTTAGCTACCCTACTCTCTCCTACTTTAGATAAAGAAGTAATTTCTCAACTACTGCTCCAGTGGCAAGTCTGCCTGTCTACTGCCATATTCCCCAACATAATAGTCATGGACTAACTCCCTTAAACTAAAAACTTCCAAAATCTTTCTTTTGTCAGTTACTTTGAGAGTGTCATATTTTCACATTAATGCAAAAGTAAGTGGGACAAAGGGAAACTCATAATCCAAGGAAACAGAATCTGGAAGAAAGATTGACTTGTTAAATTCAAACCTGATAGGGCAAAATAAATATCACTACAAAATGATAAGACAAATATCAAGAAGATAAAATGACTCTATATAATGTCAGTGAAGCAATTATAGAACAAAATATAGTCACGACTGAATATGAATGGAGAACCAAAGCCAATAACCATGATTAACTGAAATACTGAATTTTTATCAAAAGATAGATTTTCAACATAAAAATATTAGAAAAACTGAGCTGGGGTATAGCTTGGTGAACTACCTCCCGCCAAACATGTTCAATGTACTATGTGCTTATGTGCAATACTACAAAATTTGGGCAGAGTGCAGGGAATCTTATGGAAGGGGGCGTTAGAAAGACCTGGAGGGGACAGGAGCTCCACAAGGAGAACAACAGAGCAAAAAAACCTGGGCCAAGGGGTCTTTTCTGAGACTGATACTCCAACTAAGGACTTTGCATTGAGATAACCTAGAACTCCTGCACAGATGTAGCACATGGCAGTCTCCAAGTGGGTGCCCTAGAAATGGGACCATGGACTGTCTCTGACATGAACTCAGTGTCTGGCTCTTTGATCACCTCCCCCTGAGAGGGGTGTAGCCTTGCCAGGCCACAGGGGAAGACAATGCAGACAGTCCTGATGAGACCTGATAGGCTAAGGTCAGCTGGAAGGGGAGGAGGACTTCCCCTATCAGTGAACTAGGGGAGGGGCATAAGGGGAGGAGAGGAGGGATGGTGGGACTGGGAGAAGATGAAGGAGAGGTCTTCAGCTGGGATACAAACTGAATAAACTGCAATAAATGCTAAATAATTTTTAAAATGTAATATAAATATATAAAATTTAAAAAATAGCAAATAAACTATGCTATACACAAAACAGATATAACTGGAGACCTATAAAATATCTCATCCTACAACTACAGAATACTGTTATTATCAACAAATAAAATTTTCTCCATGACAGACAATTTTTAAGCTCAAAAAGCAAATCTTAATAAGTGTGAACATAGAAAAAAATTCTTTAATCTTATTAGATCATAATGGAATAAAAGTAGAGATCAATAGAGGGGAAAACCATACAAATTATACAAACAAATGGAGACTGAACTATGCACTTTTGAATAACTGTCAGTTATTGATGAAATCAGATAAAATTTTCTAGCATCAAATTAAAATGAAAAGACAACACATAAAAATACGTGAGCTGAAGCAACCACAGTTTCCAGATGGAAAGTTGTATCTATTAGTGCATACATTAAAAATTCAGAGAGATGTCAAATGAATTAAAAAGTATGGATTTCCAGGTTACAGAAATATAACACACTAAGTTCAAAATCAGTAGAGGAAAAAATAATAATGATCTGAGCATGTATTCATTAAATAGAGCCTCCAATGAAACTTCAAAGGATGCATGGAACAAATCGGATCTTTGAAAAGTTTAATTAACTCTTAGCTAGGGTAACCAAGAGAAAGTGAGCAAACACCCAAATTAACAGACTTAGAGATGATGATAGTTTTATAACCTTACACCATAGGATAGAGAATTACAGGGAATTGATTAGATAACATTTACTTCAAAAATTTTAAAAATCTAGAAGAAATATATTAATATATAAACAAATATGAGCTATCAAAGTTGAGAAAAAATATGCAAAATGGCTGAACATATCAATAATAGGACAATTAAAACATTAATGGATGTCACATTTTGCCATATTCATCTCTGAAGAAAAATACCAGTTCCTTTTAAACTATTCTAGAAGA
The DNA here is from genome assembly GCA_028658305.1 of Pachyuromys duprasi. Classification (NCBI taxonomy): domain Eukaryota; kingdom Metazoa; phylum Chordata; class Mammalia; order Rodentia; family Muridae; genus Pachyuromys; species Pachyuromys duprasi. The sequence goes on from CM053743.1 coordinate 2,253,826, forward strand.
TACAGCAGGAACAAACACTACCAGATTCATTTATTGAAAACAATATCACTCTCATACCATTATATCCAGTCTAAATAAGGGCAAAAGCACAAAGAAGAAAACAAAAACAAAACAAAAAACATGCAGCAACAAAATTTAGAGTGATATCTTTGATCAATATAGGCCAGCCCTTCTCCTCAGGGTATTTCAAAGCTTGTATTTAACAGCATATTAAAATAAAGAGCCTACCATAGAGGGCCTCGGAAAGGCTCTACATAGCAGTGTATCAAACGAAATATTAAGACACATAGCCAACCCTTTGCAGAGTGCAGGCAATCATATGAAAGAAGGGGTAGTTAGTATGACCTGGAGAGGACAGGAGCTCCGCAAGGACCAAATGTATCAGGGCACAGGGGTCTTTTATGAGACTGTCTCTCCAACCAAGGACCATGTATGGATATAACCTAGAACACGTGCTTGAATGTAGCAAATGGTAGCTCAATATCCAAGTGGGTACCCTAGTAAGGGGAACAGGCATTATTTTGGACATGAACTCAATGGCTGGCTCTTTGACCTCCCCCCCCCCCCCCAGGGAGAAGCAGCCTTGCTAGGCCACAGAAGAGGACATTGCAGCCATTCCTGAAGAGACCTGATAAGCTAGAATTGGATGGAAGGGGAGGAGGTCCTCCCCTATCAGAGAACTTGGAAAGGGGCAGGGAGGAGATGAGTGAGGGAAAGGGGGGATAGGGAGGGAATGCGGAAGAGGGCTACAGCTGGGATACAAAATACATAACCTGTGATTAATATAAAATAAAAATGTTAAAAGAAATGATCATGCAGGACCACGTAGGCTCAGTTTTTTAGCTTTCTTGATCTCCTTGTGTGGCTCCTGTCCCCAGTGTGCCCTTCTATCCCCATCCCCGCTGTGCTCTACCCAAAGTTTGGCTATGAGTCTCAGCATCTGCTTCAATCGCCTGTTTCTAGGAACCTTTAGGAGGACCCTCTACATTAGGCTCCCATCATGTTTCCTCTCTTTCATTGTTTCTGATGTTTGCCATTCTGAGTAAGATTTAAGCTCTTGCTAGGGTCCTCCTTAGCATTTTGCTTCTTTAGGTCTGTAGATTTTAGTATGGCTATCATATAAAATAAGGCTAATGTCCACTTATAACTGAGTGTTTACCATGTGTGTCTTTCTGTTTCTGGGTTACCTTACTCAGGATGATTTTTTTTTCTAGTTCCATCCTTTTGCCTGCAAATTTCATTATCCCCTTGTTTTAATAGCTGAGGACCATTCATGGAGATGACTTAGACCCTCTGCTCAGATGTACCAATTAGCATCTCAGTCTTCATATAGGTCCCCTAGTCAGGGAAGCAGGGGTTGCCTCTGTTATAACTGGGTTAGTTGCCTGCTCTTTGATCAGTTGCCCCTGGCAAAGTAGTCTTGCTAGGCCACAGAAGAAGAGGATCCAGGCAGTCCTGATGAGACTTGATAAGCTGTGGGCAGATGGCAGAAATAGGGAACACCCCCTTTTAATGAACTAATGAGAAGGGAATGAGTGAAGAGAGAGGGACAGTGGGCCTGGGAGGGGTTGAGGAAGTGCACTTCAATCAGGATATATACTGAAGAAACTGTATAAAAAATTAAATTAAAAAATCATGCATAACATTTAAATCAGTTATATTTTGGGGATGAAGCATGGTTCAACATATGCAAACTGATAAACAGCATCCAGTATGAATGTATATGGACAAGAATCATAGGGATAATTCAGTGCATTTAGAGAATTGTCTTACACAATTCAAAACCTCTTCACTATCACAAAAGCTCCAAGGAAACTGTGAATAGAATGCTTAGACATCAACATAATAAAGGTGATATGCAACAAGCCCACAGCCAAAACTAGTGATTGTGGGAAAACTGAAAGCATTTTATCTAAGATCAGGAAGAAGAAAAGAATGCTCACTCTTTGTGATCAAAATGCCAAAATTCTAAGGCAGAGCAATAATAGAAGAGATCAACATAGAGAAGATAAAAAGAGAAAGAAAAGGAAGTCAAATTATCTCTATTTGCAAATGAAATGAGGCAATATTTAAAAGGTCCAAATTTCTCAAACCCATGAGTTTTAGATCTGGTTAAAAAAAATCAGCCAGGTAGTAGAATATAAGATCAGAATATAGAAAACAAGGAGTACCTTTTGAGTAATATGTTTTAGTTTTAAAACTTGATTCTCTATGAATTAAAATATACTTTTCTTGTGTTCTCTTTTCCTTTCCTATGTTCAGCTCACCTATATGTACCTCCCCTGAAGTATAGATATACATCTCACTTGGTGCACTTATTGTTACTTGCATGTATGTGAGCTCAGGGCTGAGCACTTAGTATTGAATATCCAATTAGCAGGATCATCTCTGTGGAGGACTATTGCTCTTAGCACAGTGTTCCTCAGTTACCTACAGTTCTTTGTGTGGGAGTGATTTTCCCCATCTGTGTTAGCATGCCTATTTGAATTTCACTTCTTCGGTTCTTCTTTAGGCAGAAATTGTTAGCATATAGGCAGCCTGATTCTGGGTTGCCTAGTAACCTATGATGTCATCATGTGTCATCCACCAGGTGTGTGGCATGCACAAACTATAAAATGACCAATCCTCTACTTTGTCTCTTCTTCCCTTCCTCTCTTCTTTTTCTCTCTTTGCCTCGTTTCTTCCTTGGGGGCCCCTCACCATGTCTCTCTTTTCCCTTTTCCTCTGTATCTCTACACCTCCATCCAATAAATCTCTTTCATATAATATCTGTTGAGTGTGTGGCATCATTTTAAAATAAATACTAACAGACATAGCAGAGGCTTCCTTTTAATTTCTCCCTCCACATCAATGGAATCAACTCTCCAACAAAATGACACAGACTAAAAGAATGGACACATAAACAAGTTCCAACAGTCTGTTGCATACAAAGAACACACTTAAGTCATAAAGATAGACATTACCTGAGAGTAAAGGGCTGGAAGACGGTTTTCCAAGCAAAAGAACCCAAGAAGCAAGCAGGAGTAGCCACTCTTGATATCTAATAAAATAGATTTTCAACCAAAATGGATCAGAGGAGATGGGGAAGGTCATTTCATACTCATCAAAGGAAAATTCCACCAAAAGACAGCACAATTCTGAATACCTATGCCCCAAATACAAGAGCAGCCACATTTGTAACAGAAACATTAATAAAACTGAAACCACATATAGATCTCCACACATTAACAGATTTTAACACCCCACTCTCAACGAAGGACAGGTCAACAAAACAGAAATTAAACAAAGAAACAGTGAATCTGATGGAGGTCATGAATCAAATGGACCTAATAGACGTCTACAGAAACTTTCACCCAAACACAAAATAATTTACCTTCTTCTCAGCATGAAACCTTCTCCAAAACAGACCATAGAGTTGGTCACAAAGCAAGCTTCAACAGATACAAGAAGATTGAAATAATCCCTTGTATGCTACCTGATCACCATGGAATAAAGCTGGACCTTAACAACAACAAGAGAAAAGAGCCCACACAGGCATGGAAACTGAACAACTCACTACTCAATGACAGCTGGGTCAGGGGAGAAATAAGACAGAAATCAAAAGACTTTCTAGAATTCAATGAAAATGAAGACACAACATACCCAAACTTATGCACACAATGAAAACAGTGCTAAAAGGAAATTTCATAGCACTAGGTGCCTTCAAGAACATACTTGAAACTTCTCATACAAGCAACTTAAAGGCCCGCCTGAAAATCCTAGCGGGGTGGGGGAAAGAAACACACATACCTAAAAGGCATAGACTGCTGGAAATAATCAAACACAGGGCTGAAATCAATAAATTAGAAATAAATAAATAAATTAAAGAACCAAGAGCTGGTTCTTTGAGAAATTCATCAAGATATACAAACCCTTAGTGAAACTAACTAAAAGGCAGAGAGACACAATCCAAATCAACAAAATCAGAAACGAAAAGGGAGACATAACAATAGACACTGAGGAAATTCAAACAATCATTGGATCTTACTTCAAAAGCCTATACACCACAAAATTTGAAAATCTAAATGAAATGGCCAATTTTCTTGATTGGTTCCACTTGCCAAAGCTGAATCAAGACCAGGTAAATCAATTAAATAGTCCTATGTACCCTAAGGAAATAGAAGCTGTCATCAAAATTCTCCTATGCTAACAAAAAAAGCCCAGGGCCAGATGGTTTCAGCACAGAATTCTACCAGACCTTCAAAAAAGAGCTAAAACCAATACTACTCAAACTATTCTACAAAATACAAACAGAAGGAAAAATACCAAACTCATTCTATGAAGCCACAGTCAAGTTGATACCTAAACCTCACAAAGACCCAAAAAAGAAAGAGAATTTCAGACCAATCTCTCTTTTGAACATTGATGCAAAAATACTCATTAAAATACGCACAAACCAAATTCAAGAACACATCAAAGATAACATCCACTATGACCAAGAAAGTTTCATCCCAGGTATGCAAGGGTGATTCAATATATGGAAATCCATCAATGTAATCCACCATATAAGCAAACTGAAAGAAAAAGACCACATGATAATCTCCTTAGATGCTGAAAAAGCATATGATAAAATCCAACATTCTCTCTCTGGAGAGGTCAGGGATACAAAGCATTTATGTAAACACAATAAAGCCAATATATACCAAGCCCATAGCATCAAAACTAAATGGAGAGAAACTTATATCAATCCCACTGAAAACAGGGACAAGGCAAGGCTGCCCACTCTCTCCATACCTCTTTAACAGTACTTGAAGTCCTTGCTAGAACTATAAGATAATAAAAAGAGAAAAGGGAGATTCAGTTCGTAAAGGAAGAAATCAAAGTATCACTATTTGCAAATGATATGACAGTAGACATTAGTGACCCTAATAATTCTACCAGGGAATTCCTTCAGCTGGTAAATACCTTCAGCCAAGTGGCAGGATACAAAATCAACTAAAAAACAATCAGTAGCCTTCCTGTATACAAAATACAAAGGGTCTGAGAAAGAAATTAGGGAAACAATAGCCACAAAAGACATAAGGTACCCTGGCATAACTCTAACCAAGCAAATCAAAGACTGGTATGAAAAAACTTCCAGTCTCTGAAGAAAGAAATTAAAGGAGATGGAAAGACCTCCTATGCTCATGTCTTGGCAAAATTAACATATTAAAAATGGCCATCTAATGAAAAGCAGTCTACAGATTCAGTGCAATTCCCATAAAATTACCAACACAATTCTTCACAGACCTTGAAATTAAAATTCTCAACTTCACATGGAATAACAAGACAGCCAGAGACTGTCAGTGCTTAGCTCTTTGACTGCCTCCCCAGGTGGGGGAGCAGCCTTGTCAAGACATAGAAGAGGAGAATGCAGCCAGTTCTGGTGAGACTGAATAAGCGAGAGTTGTATGGAAGGGTCTGAGGACCTCCTCTATTCATGGACTTGGAGAGGGGCATAGGAAGAGATGAGGGATGGATGGTAGGATTGGGAGGAGAGGAAGAAGGGGACTACAGCTGGGATAGAAAGTAAATAAACTTTACTTAATTTATTTTATTAATATAAAAAATAAAAATTTAATTAAAAAAAGAAAGCCAGATTGCTAAAACAATCCTCTACAATGAAAGATATTCTGGATTTATCTCCACTTCTGATCTCAAGCTGTCCCATAGAGCAACAGTAATAAAAACTGCATGGTACTGGCATAAAGACCGGACGGTGAATCAAAGGAATTGAATAGAACTCCCAGAAGTAAACCCACACACTTATGGCCACCTGATTTTTCACAAAGATGCCAAAACCATACAATGGATAAAAAGATAGCATCTTTACCAAATGTTGCTGGTCTAACTAGATGTCTAAATAGATCCACATTTATCACCCAGCACAAAACTAAAATCCAAGTGGACCAAAGACCTCACTATAAAAATGGACACACTAAACCTGTTAGAAGAAATGTTGGAGAAGAGCCTTGAGCCCATTGGCACAGGTGTTGGTATACTGTTCCTTTGAAGTGTATACACTTTACCCTTGTTCATTCAAATGCTGATTCTCTCCCATACTCTCTGGTTTCAATCCAGACATTGTATTGTGATCCTTAGAATAAATATCACCTGTCTCAGCTTTGTTTAATCATGCCAAAATAAAGCAACTAACCACAATGTTGAGCAAGGGAAAGGAAACAGGAAGAGAGGGAGGAGCCAGAGGATAGGAAGGTGAGAGGCAGAGGAGGAGAGAAGGGCAGGAGGGAGCTGGGAGAGATCATGGAATGACTTTGAGAGATGGACTAGACCTAATATATCACTAAAAGCAAGTATGTGTAAAATCTAAATGTCAGGAAACTATGAGGGCTTGGAGGTTTAGGATGGAGTAACCATTGCCCAGTATTGTGTTCTAGGATAATTAAATAAATCATAGTCTCTGTGTGGTGATTTCATTACACAGCTGTTTAGGATTAACAGCAGCTTTACCAGAAGACATAAAAATAGTAAACAGTAATTGCCACCTACAACACATAGGAGACAGCTTCCTGAACAGAACACCAACTGCACAGGCTCTAAGATCAATAATCAATAAATGGGACCTCATGAAACTGAAAAGCTTCTGTAAAGAAAAGGACACTTTCATCAGAACAAAACTACAGCCTACAGATTGGGAAAGGGTCTTCACCAGCCCTTTATCTGACAGATGACTAATATTTAGAATACATAAAGAACTAAAAAAGTTAAACAGTAACAAATCAAATAATCCAGTTAAAAATGGGGTACAGAGCTAAAGAGAGAATTCTCATTAGAGGAACATCGACTGGCAGAGAAATAAAGAAATTCTCAACATTCTTAGTCATCAGGGAAACACAAATCAAAATGACCTTGAGATTTCATGTTTCCCATCAGAATGGCTAAGAGAAAAAATTCAAATGAAAACACATGTGGAGAAAGGGGAACCCTCCTCCATTGCTGTGGGAAGGTAAACTTGTACAACCACTTTGGAAATCAGTCTCTCACTTTCTCAGACAATTAGGAATAGTGCTACCTTAAGATCCCCCTATACCATTCCTAAGCATATATCGAAAAATATGCTCAAGTATACAACAAGGACATTTGCTCAACCATGTTCATAGCAGCTTTATTTGTAATAGCCAGAAGCAGGAAACAACCTAGGTGCCCCTCAGCTGAGGAATGGATACAGAAATTGTGGTACATTTACACAATGGAATGCTACTCAGCATTTAAAAACAAGGAAATCATGAAATTTACAGGCAAATGGTGTGATCTAGAAAAGATCATCCTGAGGGAGAAAGGCACACATGGTAAATATTCACTTATAAGTGGATATTAGACTTATAGTATAGTCATACTAAAATCTATACACTTAAGGAAGCTAATCAAGAAGGAGAACCCTGGGTAAGATGCTCCATCTTCATTCAGAAAGACAAACGGGACAGACATTGGAAGAAGGAGAAAACATGGAACGAGACAGGAGCCTACCACAGAGGACCTCTGAAAGACTCTACTCAACATGGTATCAAAACATATGCTGAAACTCATTGCCAAACTTTGGGCAGCATGCAGGGAATCTTATGAAAGACAGGGGAGATAGAAAGAACCTTGGGGGCTGGGGGTGGGTGCACAGGAGCTCTACAAGGACAGCAACAGGGCCAAAAAAAATCTGGGCACAGGAATCTTTTGTGAGACTGATATTCCAACCAAGGACCATGCATGGAGATAACGTAGAATCACTGCACAGATGTGGCCCATGGCAGCTCAGTTTCCAACAGCGTTACCCAGTAATAGGAATAGGAACTGTCTCTGACATGAACTCATGGGCTGGCTCTTTCATCATCCCTCCTCACAAAGGGGGAGTAGCCTTACCAGTCCACAGAGGAAGACAGTAAAGCCAGTCCTGATGAGATCTGATGGGCTAGGGTCAGATGTAAGGGGAGATGGATCTCCCCTTTCAGTGGACTTGGAGAGGGGCATGGGAGAAGAAGACGTAGGGAAGGTGGGATTGGGAGGGGATGGGCCAGGGGCCTACACCTGGAATACAAAGTACATAAATTATAATTAATAAAAATAAAATAAACAATAAAAATATTGGTCTCTTAAAGTAGGCCAATCATATCCTTCACAGATCCAGAAAAATATTCTAAAATTGATAAGGAAAGATAAGACAGATGTAAACATAAATAACATTGTAACTCCTGGCTTGACCCATGTCAACTTGACATAGAACCTAAACGTATCTGAGAGGAGGAATCTTAACTGAGAAAATGCCTAAATAAGATCTAGCTTTAAGACATTTTCTTAATTGATTGGTGGGTGAGGACCCAGTCTATTAGGGCCATCCCTAAGCTGGTGGTACTGGGATTTTAAGAAAGCAGACCAAGCAATCTATTGTAAGCAAGCCAGTAAGCAGCACTCCCCTGTGGTCTCTGCATCAGCTCCTGCATCCAGGTTACTGTCCTGTTTGAGTTCCTGTCCTGACTTCCTTCAATGCTGAGCAGCAATATGGAAGTATAAACCAAATATTTTTTTTTTATCATGGTATTGCAGCCATAGTAACCCTAACTAAGACAACTTTATTTCAAATACACTACAAAACAATGGGGATAGGAGGACAAAAAGAGGGCATTGTTATGAAGGCATGTGTAGCTAAAGGTGATAGAGGATTCATGTCATTACAGATATCTGAGTCTGGGTAAAGCTGCCAATTCATCAAATGGTTCTTAAAAAAAAAACAATATCCAAATGTAAACTAGTGACACTAAATTCTCTTGTTCTAATTTAAAGCATTAAAATGCATCAAAGGTCTTGGGGTAAGATGTAAAAGTATTAGTGCAAAGCATAGGAAAGTATAAGAAATAGAAATAGGTTATGTCTCCCAGTTAGGAAGACTACTTAGTGGCAACAGTAATTAACAGTAGAAATTGAGAAATGAGGTTTCAACAGATTGAGGAGCATCTGCACAGCAAAAGAAATCATCTACCATTTGAATGGAGCCTGCAAAGTAGAGTAGAAGAGACAGCTATTCATCTGACAGAAAATTAGTATCCCAAATATATAAACACCGGGGAATTTGAACACTAAATGAACAAGTAGTCAGTGTGTAAATAAATGGACTGAACACACAATTTTTAAAAGAACTACAAATGTTCAATAACACAACAATGTTCAAGGGAATACAAATCAAAAATATATTGAGATTTCATCTCCCTTAAGTCATAATGGTTGTCATAAAGAAAAAAAAATAACAAAAATGTTGCCAAGGATGTAGATGAATATGAGACTTCATATATGTACCAATCATTGAAGCACACACTTCTGCAGCCTTCACAGACATCAGTACAGACAGAAGTTTCTCAATACAATGAATATGGAGCTATCATGTGATCCAGGTGTACCACTCATAGTTAAATACCCAATGGACTCTTTGCCAACATAACACAAAGATATTTTCACATCATTGTATATTGTGGCACACTTACACAATGGATTGTCTATTATTCAGCAATAAAGAATAAAGCAGACACTGCACCCGGGTTCTGCTTCAACCTGCGGGTGTGCTGCAGGCTCAGACCAATCATCGGTACCACCCCAGAGTGAGTGGATTGGGGGACCTATTTGACCAGTCCACACACTGCAAGGGTGCGTGCCGAATGCTTCCACCAGCAAAAACTCAGTCACTGTGTGAGTCCGCTGGCAGGTCTGGGAGGAACCCAAGTTCTGCCTCAACCCACGGCTGAGAGGATCCGGGGACCATCTTGACCAGACCACACACTGAGGGCAAAAGCTGCACGCATCCGCCAGCAAAAACCTCAGTTCGGGTGTCTGTCCACTGGCCAGACAGAGAAAGCCTTGGGGACCATTTCAGACAGCCCTGCATACAGCAGATGCACACCAACCCAAACCCACTGTGTGTGCCCCAAATATCAAGTCAGACCATGGTGCACAGCCCCTGGCACAGAAGGAGGCGCCAAATCTCCATTCCAGGGGGGAGCCCTTAGCAGCAAGCCCAGGGCGGTGTGCACAGCCCTCAGCTGACATCTCAAACCTGGACACTCAGACTCTAGCACAGAGTGAGGAGTAAAGACTCCAGACCAGAGGGGTGACCAGCCTGCAGTGCTCACAGCTTCTAGCACAGAGCACGAAGCTGGGCACACAGAGCCAACAACAGAGATCAACTGAGACAAAACACACACCACAAACCACCGGAAATCCCTGATCTTCTTGAAGAATACTCCTGAAACAAAAGATTGACAGATCCAGACTGAAGTACAGCCTGAAAGCACAAACAGCTCCCTGATTATATATAAACAAATGCCCAGAAATCGGTAAAAGAACTCAGCCAACAAAAATCAGGACACCATGGCCCAACAAGAAACACCCAAAAGCAGCAGAGTTTTTAATTCAGCGGAGACACAGGAAAATTATATTAAAGCTTTGATTATGCAGATATTGGAGTA